>APFE030386975.1:49495-80666 GCA_000404065.3 Pinus taeda | reverse complement strand
TTAAAATTGCATGAATGAAAAATCTAATCTATCAAACTTGAAAGTAATCAAATCAAATCAAAGCAATATTTACAAAATGAAATATATTCTACCTTACATTCTACAAAGCAATATTTACAAAATGAAATCTACTCTACCTTACATTCTAATGTGCTCCATGATATCTACTGCACATCTCCTTCCATGTTGAGAACATCAAAGCTTTATTCAAATTCTTCAAAAGTACAAAGTACAATAAAGTTCTCCAAAGCTTTCAAAAGCCATCAAGGAAGAACTACAATCTTAAGAACTAGGGACTAAAAAGACTTAAAAGACTTCAAAAAAGAGACTAACTAATGAAGGAGAGAGATCTCCTATTTATACAAAAATATGAGAGCCATCTCATTAATGATAATCCATGAATCTCTCCCTCTACCTCTAGAGTCCTAATCAAAATAGGAACTGATAAGGCACATGTCTTTTTAGAGTTACAATATAATTAGGAGATGTGACACATATCCTCATGATCCCATGATTCTTTCCACTCAAATTCGAATTTGGCCTTAGAGTGCCACATAAGGGTCTTCTAGAAGCCCCCTTTCAACCTACACATGTCAAAAAACTCAACCCATTGGTTAGGTATAAGCTTATGCACATTATTTCCTATTTTTTAACCACAAATTCACTTAAAAGGCTTAGAATTAATAAAGATTGGAAAAACATAAATGTGGCCCAATGGGATGAATGTGGTGACATAGTAGTGAAATGGAGGTGAATGGAAGTGATATAATGGACATAATAGTGAAAGTGTAATGGAAATGAATGACATTTTCAAGACTCAACAATAAACATAGATGAAACAAGGGAAGGCAATCCACCAAAGCCTCTAATGTAGATCTCACATCTCCTTTTCCTCTTGGAGGAATGTTATGTGACATGTTTCCTTACAAAACTTTCAATGATGATTATCTTAAAAAATAAACCCCAATAGTGTTTAACTATTTATAATGCAATTAGCAAAATAAAATATTTTTGTACTATGACCAAAAAATAGCCATTTTGTTGGAATTTCGATAGTTGTTGACCAGAGAGATGTTGTCCAATTGGAAAAATATTGACTTTGTCAAATGTAGATATTTTGATAGATAGATAATTCACCTGGTCAAACTTCGGATATTTGACGAACATTCAAGTGTCATCACATATCTAACAAACAAAATTATCGTCAAATATCTTGCTAACATATTGTCAAATATCTAACAATAATTGTTTTTGTCAGATATCTGATAATTTCAGGGCTTTTTTTTAAATAGAAAAAATATTTGCAAGAAAAAACCGACAGTATGACTGAACTATCAAAGTACGATGTTGGATCTTCCATCCATATGTACTAGTAGGGGTCAGGGGTTAGGGTTTAAGGGTCACATGTTAAGAGGATAAGGGGTTAGGGCTTAGGGGGTTTGTGGATTTTAGATTAGGAGATAATGGCTTAAGGTTTAATTGGTCAAGGGGTTAATTGGTTATGATTTATGATTATACGAGTTAAGGGATTATGGATTGGAGGTTAAGGGGATAGGAAATTTAGTGGTTATGGATTAAGCACTTATGGGTTGTGATAATGGGGCCCCTAATCTCCTTATCACCACTATTTGGGGTTCTTACCTTCCATCTAGGCATCTTAGTCCATATGACATTAGGTCCTAAGAAACCTTCTCATTCACTAATTCTAGGATGATAGATCTTACTAGACCATGCTTGGACCTCCCCTTGCCCCATTTAATACACAACAAGATAGCCCTCCCACCCTTTTTATCATACCATTCAACTTCTCCTATTGTTATGAACCCCCAAATTTGTTCCCAATTGCCCTACAACTACACCCTTGGGCCTCCTTGACTAAGGGCTTAAATGCATTAGGGTTTATGGGTTATGATAAGGGAGCCCCTAATCCCCTTATCACAACTATTAGGGTTTTGCAATCAACTTCAATTGCATGATACATAAGATAGATTGAGGGAAAAGGGCAATGAACTTGGAAAATTGAAAGAAGTTGTTGAAGAATTAACATAATGGAAAGCTACCATGGAAGTGGGGAAATAAAATGGTGGAGTTAACGTAAAACTATCCAACAATGTAAGAATTACATGTGTACACTATTTATTTTTTTATATATGTTTGACCTATATTTGACAATAAGTTTGAGTTTGATGTAGATGTTTTCTCCTCTTAATGTATTTTCTAGCCCCACATATGTTGAGAGTATTAGTGTAATTTTATTTAGAAGTAATCCATTCCTAAAGAACGATGCAATATTCTCACCAAATGCAAAGGGGAGATCCAATTTTAATATGACCTTGGTCAGCTTTGCATTGAAGGCACTAAAAAGGGGGTCAAAAGGGATGAGCCTAGATATGGATAGCTTGAAGATTGCACCATTCATGTAGTTGAGGATTGCTTGTGTCAATTTTTAATAGACTTGGAGAAAACTAAGGGAATTTGAATGTTGTTTTGAGCATGTTGTGGACAAAACCTTTGAGAATATTATAGACTGGGAATATTACACATACATTTGGTAAGAGAATGGACTAGTGTTAAAGGATGATGAAAGCTAAAGGGACATCCTTATATCCTCTTTTTTTTATTTTGAGTAGACAGGAATTATGTTTGGGTCGTGCATGGAGATGAACCTTACCTTATTCCTATGAACTTCAATGCATTTGTGGACATTATAAGACCACATCATTTCCCTTTGAAAACAAATATGTGGAGGATATTTGGGGGAAATACGATTGTCCATAACATGTAGATTAGATTTTGGGACCTTGTGGCTCTTTTCCTTAGACCCTAGTAGCACTTGGAGTTTTTATTTGGAGGGCTAGTGAACAAAAACCTAATATAATCAAGAATGTTAGTGTTGGAGCAGCTATGGTTTGGGAGAAATGCTTAGGGGTTCTAGGAGTTAAGGGTTGTATAAATTCCTTGAAATCCTACAATTGCTTGAACGAACAAATCTGAAACTAATTATGTTACACAAAGACATGAGATTCTTCTATGATAGATAAGTAGTGGAATAGAAACAGGGATAAAGAAACACAATCACACATAATAATACAATATTTTTCTAGGGAACCCAATTGGGAAAGCCCATCTGCTTGTTGTATATTTTATTGGTAGAAATTGAGCAAATAGAATTATTTACAAGGCAAATTGTTTCAACATAAAACAAGGTTGTTCTCTCTGATAATAGGAATGCCTTCTTACAAGAGTTATACAGTGATATTCCCTTTACATAATACATAGATAGATATGGTTAAACATTATTTACAAGCTCCATATCATGCAGGAAATAAGCACAAGATTTTATAATGCCGCATGTTATTACAGTACTCCTCCCAAGTACCAACTCTACCTAAGATCAAGCTCAAAAACATCAATGACCAATATACATAATCTACACACAACATGATAGACTTCCTCCAAATATAAGATGTGATTCATCTTTGCACATGGTCTTGGTTTTGATTCAATATAATAAAAGGTGTACCTTGTTTATCCATCTCCAACCAATATCCATACCTACCACAAGGAATATCATTGCCATGCTTTTGGATGAAATTCCAAAAACTCTATATTATGTCTACAACATCATTATGTCCTCCATGTTGAAAACTCATAATTCCAACTAAGAAAAATCTACCATTAACACTGAGCGTAAAATAATATTGCTTCAATTCATCTTTCACCACTATAATAACCAACCACTAGTTTTCACCACTATAATAAATCTATCAGGTTTTTCCATCCTCTTTGATGAGTTTCAATTGATCAAATAGGATGAGGTGGTAGGTACTAACCAAGATAGAGTCGAAACATCAACACCTCAAATGATATATCCATTAGCAACTGATTGTACCATAAGGAAGGTTGTGTCTCTAGATGAGGTTCAACAACAACTGATAGGAGAGGTTCCAATAAGAAAGCAATAGAGTTATTTAGGATTCAGGTCCCCATGCGCCCAAGTGTAAGACTGTTGCATGAGCCCATGGAGATCCTTATGGGGGACCTAATTTTCACCTATATTGTCATGGATGAGACTGGGGAGGTTCAACAACATAGGTGTTTTGTTTGCACTATCAGCTAGGAATATCAAGTAGTTGTGTTAGACCAATAAGTGTTAGGCCATAAGTGAGCCATATCCCCTTGAATTTCTTTGAGGTTGAGCGGGCCAAATATTTTCCGTATGGTTGTTTGGATAGCCAAATGTGTTGTTCCCCATGAAGTTAGTGAGGTTCAACAAGACAAATAGGAGAGGCTTTTAGTAAATGCATAGTTGATGAGGTGGTTAAATTGAACTATCCACCATGAAAGGGCACCACCATGAGAGTAGTTATGGTTAAGAGCTATGAAAACAACAATTCCTTCCTGCCTACTATTATGGTCTATTATGCAAACCCCTCCTTCCTTGTAAATAACTAGCATGATAGTTACTCCTGTAGATCCCTCTCATTTCACATTTTTCCATAGTGTCAAAACCTAATTTTGAGTGGTTCAATGAGGAAATTCCACATTGGTGATATCAAATGGGAAAACTGGAATTTTCGGGGGTTTCAATAATAGTGGCAAGATTCCTTCGATTTAGAGGCTCGATGAAACTTGCATCGAGATTTTAAACTTTCCCCATCCAACTATGATGGTCCACAACCAAAATGTAAACCCATCCTTCCTTCCTTACTTCCAGTTGTAGGGTTTCAACACATCAAGTTTTATATAGAGGGAGGTTGAAGGCTTTTCAAAGCCATTAAGGGTGTCCTATTGATTTATGAGGGTTTCACCCCATGTTAAGGTGTGTACCTATGCAAGAGGAGGGTTTCAAACCTGTTCAGTGTGTCTAATGTGACATATGATATTATTCTTTTTCATAGTCTCCAAGTCAAAGCCAATTTACATCGCTAATAAGTATCTCCTTGGCCTAGGCATAAGAAACCCACACAATATATGTTAGGGATGAGTGTACTCCTCTTATGTGTGTGTGGATGATGTTGTAACCTTTTGCAATAGACAGAGATAGAGCTTTCCTGATATCTACGTTTTACTCGTCTTCCATTAAGGGACAACAATAAGATGCTATGGCATAAGATAAGCTAAGCACCAATAAGGGGTGCAAACAAGTTCATCCAACATATAGCATTAGCCAATTGGGATGATGTTACCACTACTAGTTGATTAGATTCAACCAAAAATTCCTTCCTGCTAGCTAAGGTTTGCAATGTAGACCTCTTCTCATCCTTACAACTATGATGAAAAGAATCCATCAGTGGTACTAGATCATCTTATCTTAAATCAAAACCCTTATCATTTGGCATTATTTTGCAATAGCCAAAATATGTTTTTGATGTATCTGATGACCATTATTTTTCTTCATCAAGGATCAAAAAGGAAGATTCTTCTTATTTAGTTAGAATGGAATCTCCTAAAATTGATCTCTAGGGATATCTCGTAATCAACAAGAGAAATTCCAAATATATGTTATATAGATGACCTATTTGAGGTGTCCTTGATGAGATGAGATGAGTAAGCACCATCTCGTAGTAGAGCTGCTAGTAGTGTCCCAAGATCAACCCTACTATATTATAGCAACTTTTCTCCTCCTTGGATAAAAATATGTTGTTGTTGGGCGTTACACATCCAGCATGCATAACTCTTGTGCAATCAAGAGGTAGGTGATCTCATCAGCGCACCCACATCATTCCCAAGACCTACCTTTGTTTTTTTTAATGCGCAAAACCAACAGTCGCAGAATAAGGCTAAACAAATGGTATGTGCCCAATAAATTTGTATTTTCTGGGTTCTTTTAAATGAGTAAATTTTAGGGCTTTGGTCCAATAATAATAGAGAAAATTCTCATTTCAATCTTAAAAGATATAAAAATATAAATGTTAGAGAAACTTCTCACATATCAATTTTTTATATGTTCAATTTGACGAGATTAATCGTGCAAGCCAAAAAAAATAGTCTCTGTTGTAGGCAGGGACTAAAAATAGATCTACTAAATGGGTCTAAAACATTTTATAGATAAGAAACAAAGGAATCTCTCTTCATAACCAAATATCAATTTTGGATTTCTCAAAACAAAATAGCAAAATCGATATCTTTTATTTCTTAATATTCAACCATATTCCTTCACAATCTGAACGGACATAATCCACATTCACGTCAACGTTGACATCAACATCATCGATATGTTCTTCACTTACACATTTTGTTTCTTGAAAGTCCACAACCTGTGAAAAATCTGCATAGTCAGGTTCATATGATGTATTATTTCTCAATCCTTTTGGAGGACATGTTAACACTACATACTAGTCAGTCTCAATTGGATCTTGTACATAGAATACTTGTTTAGCTTGCGATGCTAGAATAAATGGATCATATTTCCAATGATATTGACTCAAGCATTTCTTCATATTCACCATTGTAAAACCCAAATCATTTGTTTTGATCCCTCTCTTATTGTATACATCAATCCAATTACATTTGAACAATGTGTACTCCATATAAAAATAGTCCAATGTAATTATTTCTTCTTCCACTCCATAAAATGTTGTGTTTTGAAGTACAGGGTTTGCATCTTTGGAACTTGACCTCATCATTATTTGAGCTTCCATACACATGCCACTATTTTGGGTGGTTCTCGCATTCTCTATGCTTTTTGTATGGAATCTGTAACCATTGATTAGGAATCCCTTGTACTTATTCACAAATTTCCTGGGGCCACGCTCTAGCCATTTAAGTGTATTAGACACCTTTCCATCTCCTTCCACCTGTATACTTTTATATTTTTAAATATAGTTAGAATTTGTACATTCAACCTCTGAAAAATATTTAATTTCCTACATGAAAATATTCCCATATATATACTGATTTTTAAGTACACTTATAACGTAAATAATATCTTTACTTCTTATTTTAACCAAGTAGTAAAATTATGGGTGTGGATTTTCTGCAATAGAGATTCATCTTTTTTTCTTTGGGTAATTGAGTTGGAAATCCCCATTTTGTGTATTATAATTCAATAATTATGGACAATAGATATGGTGGTTAATGTGTTTGGATAAAATATGAATAAAATATTTTTAAAGTTAAAATATGTTGATCTATCCTGGATCTATGTTTTACTAAACCATAAACAAACAAACAAAAAATTACACGCCAAACATGTTACTTACTCTATCCATGGATCAACTTTGTTTGTGTGAAATAGAACCCACCTATGGGCTTGTTCCCAACTAATGTCATCCAGTTCTGAAGGAATTGGAGCAAATAATGGCTTTCCATCAAGGATAACTTCTTCAACTTCCTCATCCCACACTTCATTTCCACCATGTGTGGATCCAATAGCTTCCATACCTTTCATGTATCCTCCACAAAATTTTATTGATTCCTCCATAAGATATCTTTCAACAATGCATAATTTGGATTCTGAACACATGGGACAAGTGTTTTGAAAACGGAAGGAGGTTTTTGTTCATAACATACCCAAAAACAAAAGCCTCTCTCATTGTTTACACAACAGTTACTGTCTTGGAGTTACAGGTGGCACTTTGAGACCCATTTTTCACAATTTCGTGAGGCTAGAATTGTTGACAAGGTTCTAGAACTTTTTGAAATTCGACTTGGTGGACCTCCAACTTGGCATGGTTGACCTCAAATATATTTGGATAATGAATTTTGAGTATTTTTATATCATATCCCATGATTAGATCTTCAGTTATCACATTTTTAGTTAGTCAAAAACCAAACCCTAAATAGTAGGATATGGGAAAATTTTGCAAATATTTTATCCATGCATGTTAGGGAGTATGAGTGCCAAGTGCCAGGGAAACACAAGGGAGCACTCATTTAAAAAGAATGGAAATTAATTTTCAGTGAGTTCATTTCCATGATTTGACCTAGTCCTCCCTTATGTCTCTCTGGCACTCCCTAATTCTCCTTAGCACGCATTGGCACATCTTGGTATGATTCCCTAGCACTCTAGCATGCCTTGGCAGTAATGCAGGACTTGGTTGGGTTCCGGCCAAGTCTAAAAAAATAAGGGTAGTTGTGAGGGCATGATAGCTAAGGATTGTTAGGGAATGCCAAGGAATGAAAAGGTGTGCTAACACATGGTAGACAGTGTCAATGGATGGTGAGGAGTGTTAGGGAAACTCAGAGGAACACAAGGGAGAACTAGATCAAAATTCTTGGAAATGAACAAATAAGAGTGTGTACCAAGGAGTGTCAATGAATTCCAGGTGTCCCAAGGATGAAATGTTTTAGGATAAGTTCAAAATAGGACTTGCAGGAGGCAAGCCTATGGTTGTGATAAGGTGTGGACAAATCAATTTCAGAGAAAGGGAGACTTTGGGTTGGGCACAATATTGTTTTTCTAATGAATTGGTTGGGTTTTTAAGTCGCAAAAAAGGTAAGGTTATCTATGAGGGTGTTAGTTTCAGTTAGTCCAGCCTATCACCAGTGATCAAATATGCTCTTACAAGGTGTTGTTAGGGTGTCCAGTCAATTTTTTGTTATTTCAGTGAGTTTTCAAATAAAAATTTGGTCACTGGCTAGTGTGTCTAGGCTATTTCCACTCTCTCAAGAGTTTCATATGCCGATCAGTTTCATCACTCAGTTGAGTCTACTATCATGAAAACATCATTAATATCACTTCAGTCACATCATCATGGTCTCCATTCAGCTGAGTGTCACCATTAGGTCATTAGGATTAAGCTCACAAAATCAGTGATTTCATGTATAAATCGGCAAATGAGGAGTAGCAATACGTAAATTTGTTCAATAACACTTGATTTCAAATGTAATTTATGTTTTTAGATGTAATAATGTTCCTAAGGTTATAAAGTTACAAGAAGAGGTCCTAAGGCTACAAAACTCAAAAAAAAAGTGAATTGGTGAGGTGGACCATCCTACATCATTAATCACTTAGACACCAAAATAAAATTATAAAAGCACATGGAGGAGAACATTCACACTCATTTGCACTTGTCTATCATCCTAGAATCAAGCCCCCCCATCTCCTTTGCAAAAAATTGTGATTCCATAGCCCTCACTGGAAAAAATTGACTCTCGCTGCACATAGAGAGCCTTCGTTGCACACCTGGACAGCATGCTTCACACAGGAAGCCTTCACTACGCACGGGGCAGAGTTATCCAAAATTGTTTTTGGACCACCAAAATTAATTTTTCAAAGCTCCTCTTAAGTCATTTCATCCTCCAGGCTCTATAGCAAGTAAGTTTAATCATTTTCATGCCCTCCTTTGCCTCATATGTCAAGAAAATGATCAAATACATCTTCTTCTAGGGTTTACATGATTTTCATGGTTTTGATCCTCAAATGATGAGTTACTGCCCTAAACGCTATATTCCTTGTCCCTACACCTTTGTTTGCATCTAATACACCATTTCCATCCATCACAAAGCCTTATCCCCTCATTTTCTATCGTTTTCTTGTAAACCCTAATCTACCTTATCTTTTTCTAGAATAGGAATGTGGTTTGGCCTTTTCCACTCCCTCCCCTCACTCATTTCCCAAAACTTATTTTTCCCCTACTCACTGACATCATTCCCTACCCTCCTAAATTTCCTTACAAATTTAGGCAACTCCTAAGTCCATCATACCACCTCATTCCCCCACAACAACAAATTTCATTATTTTTGCTTGCCTTTCACCTAGGGTTTGAAGTATGGAGCCTGACTCATCACCATCAGAGAGGAGGAAGTACAAAAAGAGGGGAAATATACTAAGGTTTGAGCCCTCTAATTGCAATGAAATCACCTCCTCCCCATTTGTCATGAAATGCTTTGAAGATGTCAATTGTTTAGGGTTTTTTCAAAGAGTGTAGGAAGTAAGTTACCATGAGCATCTCATAGGTATATTTTCCATCACGTTGAACAAAGACAAGATCACCATTGCAGGGATTGATTTCATGTTTTCATTGGATGCCATATCTCAAGCTATAGGCATACCATACCATGGTGAAAATTGTTCAAAAGCATGAACCTAGACCTAGAAGAGTGCAAACCCTACTTGAAATTACAAAGGAGCTCACTCACATGTTTTCCTATTCAGATACTTGTTGGAGAGATATGCACGATTGATGAAGTTTTTCATGAAGTTCTTCACATCTGAGGGCAGATTTTCCAGGCTATATCAATACCACATAAGACTTCTCATGCACTTTACAATTGCCAAGTCTCTAAATTTGTCCAGCTACTTGTATAGGAGCCTAACCAAAATGTCTGAAAGGGTGAAATTGAAAGGAAAAGTGCGTTATCCCAGCCTCTTTCACCATAGCCTGATAAAGGTTATAGTACTCCATCAGTTGACAGAGAAGAACATGACATGGGACACCTTCATTGAGGCAGCCTTGAAAACACATATAACCACTTCACCAAGCCAACACCAAACCATGTCAGTACATCCTATGGAGGTGGGGTCTTGATGTGACCAAGACATATCAGCGAGGTAGAAGGCTTGTGTTTTCTCCTCAAATTGAGGAAGGGGCCAAGCCTACTACATCAACAAAACAAGGATCACCATCACATCATGAGGCTTCTTTACATGATGAGGAGCCCATTGAGTGTGACTTTGACCTAGCTAACTTGGAGGCACATGACGAGCATCAAACCATGCAACAAGTCATAGAATATAAGGATTCTCAGATCATGGAGCTCAAGGACAATTTGGAAAGGTCAAAATTCATCATTTCATTCCTTGAGCAAGAAAACAGTCAACTTAAGGCAAAAGAACTAGTCATGGATAAAGATAAATTCAAAGCCAAGAAACAAGAGATGAAATGCAAGGAAGTGGTGGACCATGAGGACCTTGAGTATCATGAAGGACATGTGGCAACGAAGATACCAAGGACAATGGGTCTTAGGAAGGCACTTCAGAGGGAAAGAGAACAAAAGCCACCAATGGAAGAATCGACCTTTGAAGATAGGATTGCCATGGAAATAAATGAGGACAAGGATTTTTGGCTTGACAAAGTCAATTTCCACCTTGAGAATTTCCTTGAAAAGGCCAACAAGGATAACAAGTTGCAAAAGAAAATGGCCATCCATTATTACACAAGGAATCAGGTTGAGTCAAAATCAAGCAGTTGAAGGAAAAACTAAAGAAAACCCTAATCAACCAAGAGGAGAAGGGTAAGTTAGATTTTCTTGTTGATACATCCATTACTGCATAACATACCTCATCATGCATCTCTGGACAAATTTCAGGAGGATTTGGAGAAACTTGTGTTTTGGTGCAGACTGGCAATTTTTTGGCAATTTTCTATCTAAGAGCGCAACGAGCTCACGCTACGCTTCTTCCTCAGGTCTCCAAATGATGGAAAATTAGAATTTTTGGAAATATTATGACCCCCTCAAAAAATAAATTTTCCCACTTTCCTGGTCTGGGGCTCATTTTTTTGAGAAATTTGCAAAAAAGAGGCCAAAAATCACCTTTCTGCCCCTCTTTTTCCATTTTGCTACGCACCTGGAGACACCTTGGGAGAATGGCCATATATCAGCCAAAATTGGTTCCTTTTGAGTGAAAAATTACTCTAAATACATATAAACTCTACCGTATTTCCATAACAGGCTTCAGATCTAGATTTGGACTTCAGTAAGGCACTCAAAAATGGCCCCCAATAACTTGTTGCACACTTGTAAATTTCTGATATTTTTGTAAAATTTTCACTGTGTAAATTTTTGTAATTCCTAGTTTTACTTTGGTAAAAGTCAAGAGATATAAGTAGATAAATGTGAGGGGTAAAATTAAATGTAAATAATGGGTGGTTAGTCTTTGTAAGTTGTTTTTAGGTAAATTTGGCCTCATTTATGAGAGAGGTTGGAGTTAACGTTAATTGTAGAAGTTGTTTTTAACTTCCCTAGACATTAGGGTTTGGTTAGAACACCTCATGGAACAGTTCCTAGAGTCATGGATTTGACCCTTGAGAGTGGGGAGATGTTGTTTTGGTATTTATGTATCATTTTCTCAGTGATAGAACAGGTTGGATTTCAGAGGAGAGAACTATTGTAGCTTGTACTTGGATATTTTCTGGAAATCAAAGGACATCATTTGCAGCTATTATCTAGGAATTCATGTGCAGTAAGTTTGTGATGTTGTTTTTTCTTTGTTATAGATTTATATGAAAGATATTCATCTTATATTTCCATTCATCAATTCTTCAATGGTTTTCCTTATAGTTTATAAACGGAATTCTTTGCATTAAGCTCTGTTTTGATGGAAAAAATCATTATCCGTTAATTTCTTTCTTGCTTAATGAATTCATGTTTCATGCTCATTAAGGCCTTTTGATTCTTATAAACACTACATTACACCAAAAAACCCTAAGATCCATCACAACAGTAATTCTACCTTGCTCCCTTATATCTTTGCTACTATAACCCTTTTATCCTCTGACCTAGCTACCTTTTTTTTCTCCCTTATCCAGCAACAAAACCCTAAATTTCCAAAACCCACCTAAGCCTACCTATCTAGCCTAAAATAATTTACATTCCAGTCATCTCTTGGCTATGATTTCATAGAGAGATCCCTCTCTGGTTTTGTAGGGCTAGCTACCAAACTAAAAGCTTGGTATGTGGTTACCTCTATCGATCTCCTCATTAGTTTGGACATTGTCTGTAAGGACTCTGAACACCACATATCTCCACAATGGTATGATATTTTCCACTTTGGGCCTAAGCCCTCATGTATTTGATTTTGGACTTACCCCAAAAGGCCTCATACCAATGGAGATATTTGTCCATCCTTATATAACCATGATCCTCCCCACTTGTAGTCAATGTGGGACTTTGGTCATATACCCAACAATCCTCCCCTCGAAAAAAGGACCATGGAGCCTCCCCTCAAACGATTATTCATCCGTCCACTCTCTACCAACCAGGATTCTTCGCTCCAATGCATTGGAAGCACACGCCTTACATGGAGCACCACCTGCCTCGAGAGCTTGCTCTATCCCAGGTCAACTCCTCTTCACCGTGTTGGGACTAGGGCACGTCCATGAAGAATCTAGAGCACACCGCTTATCTAACTGAGCTCATCCACGGATCCCATCGTGATATTACCAGGGCCCACCACCTTCGTTTGGCATTCCGAGGATTCATCCACTTGGCTAACTTCGAGGCATGGCTCTAATACCACTTGTAAGAACTCTAGACACCGCATATCTCCACAATGGTATGATATTGTCCACTTTGGGCCTAAGCCCCCATGGATTTGCTTTTGGACTTACCCGAAAAGGCCTCATACCAAAGGAGATATTTTTCCATCCTTATATAACCATGATCCTCCCCACTTCTAGTCAATGTGGGACTTTGGTCGTATACCCAACATTGTGGAGGATAACAGAGGGCATGACAACTAGGGAGTGCCAAGGTGTTCTAGTGATTGTAAGGTTCCCAAGTCATGGAAACATGTAATGCTAGTTGTGAGGTCATGACTGCCAAGGTCTGTTAAGGAATGCTAGTGGGCATGCTAACATGTGCCAGATAGTATGAAGACATGTCAAACAAGCTAAGATGTGCCAAGTTCTAAGGCATGCCAAGATGTACAATGGTGTGACAATGCATGCCAGGGACTATCAAGGCAACAAAAGGGAGGAACAAGTTAAACTACAAGAAAATGAGCACATAATAGGGTTAATAATTCATCAATTTACCTCTTCCATGAGGGGCATGCTAGGCACACCAACACTAGGTGCCAATCAATGCCAAGTGCCAAGTGTCAATGCACTCTAAGTGCCAAATATTCCTTCGTTTCTTCTCATCTAGTTTCCTATAATTGATCTCAAATAACTTTAATATTAAACCATGCCAAAGAATACCAAGTCATCTCAACACATGCCAAACATGCTAAGACTTTCCAAGTGCCAACATGTGCCAAGTGCCAATGTGCATCAGGGAGTGTGATGCATGCTATAAAGTGGCATATCATATCGAAGAGTGCTAAGGTGTGCTAGAGAGTGCCAATGCATGTTGAGGAGTGTTAGGGAGTACTAGGAAAACACAAGGGAGCACCAGGTCAAAATGCATGGAAGTGAATGAATATGAGGGTGTGTCGGGCAATGTCAATGAGTGCTAGCTGTCATGCCAAGGAGGGAATGACAAGGTATGCTAAGCACGGGTAAGGCATGCAAGGGAATATCAGGGCATGTCAAGAAGTGCTAGAGTGTGCTAGGTAGTTCTGGGGTGTGCTAACATGTGCCAAATAGTGCCAAGGCATGCCAGGTGCTAAGAGATACTAGGATGTGCAGGGTTCCAGAGTATGCCAATATGAATCAAGGAGTTTCAAGGAAACAAAGGAATAACCAAGCTAAAATTTAAGTAAATGAACACATAAGAGGTTTAATAAGTTGGGACTTTATCTTTTTCAAAAGGGGCATACTAGGCTCACTAATAATTTGTCCCAATACATGCCAAGTGCCAATATGTGCCAAGTGTTAATGTTTATCAATGCAATATTATGCCAAGGTGTTCCATGGAATGCTAGGGACTACAGGGCATGCCAACACATGATAGGGGAGTGCTATGTTATGCTAGGGCATGCCAACATGTGTTTGGGCATCCTACTCATGGCAAGTTGTTCTAGGTACAAAGATGTTCCAGGTACAAAGATGTTCCAAGACATGCGAGGTGCCAAGGAATGTTAGTGTACTATTCCAAAGCATGTTAATGTGTGCCATGAGTGTTGAGGAGTGCTAGGTCTCTCCCATTAATAGAATTGACAGAGCTTGATTATGTATTAAATAATATAGTTCCTACACACACTATTGGAACTTTATTTAAAGGAAATTTTCTAGATAATAAACCTAATAGAGATGAATCATGTGTTGACTCATAGGAAAACTATATTCTTATGACTTGAGGGAAATGATACACACTGATTACTTCTTAACAAATTGATTGAATATAACCACTATGACCTTGTACACATAATGAAAAATACTCTACAACAATGATCTTAAATCATTATCTTTTGACAACAAATATAGTTACAGGTACATAGCATCATCAAAACTCATTGGAATGATCAATGATGATGAACATTTTTTGATCGTCACCAAAAGGAACCAAAAAGAGCATTGGTGAGGGTCAATAAAAGATCATCGCTAGAAGTGTCACCAAAGAGAGAATTAGTGATGGGCCTTTAACAACCCTTACCAAAAGTGTCATTGAAAATGGCTTTGGTGACAAACCTTAAAGTACCATCACTATATACACTTACAACAATGTTTTTTTAAAGACCATCACCATATGCGACATTGGTGACAGACGTTAAAGGTCCATCACAGGCATGAAGCGTCATCAAAAAATAATTGGAATGATCAATGATGACGAACAATTTTTGACCACCACCAAAAGTAACCAAAAAGAGCATTGGTGAGGGTTAATAAAATATCGTCACTAGAAGTGTCACCAAAGAGAGAATTAGTGATGGGCCTTTAACGACCCTCACCAAAAGTGTCACCAAATAGAGAATTAGTGACAGGTTTTTAATGACCCTCACCAAAAGTGTCATTGAGAATGTCTTTGGTGACAAACCTTAAAGGACCATCACTATATACACTTACAACAATTATTTTTTAAAGGTAGTCACCATATGCGACATTGGTGACAGACCTTAAAGGTCCATCACAGGCATGACCGTCACCAATGACCTTTTTTCTTGTAGTGATCCCACTATCAACAATGAACTGTAGTGGGGAACCCTTTACCCACATCTAGGAGTGGAAGAGGCACTACTGCTCCTCTAGATCTCCAAGTTCCTCTTTCTGGATCTTCATGGTGGAAACGGTGGCATTGGGCTCCACATTAATAATTTGCTTCCCTTTGTCATTACCCTTGTTGGGTTCTGACACAGAGTCAAAACATGCATCTGATTTAGAAGCCTTCAGCTCGTCCATGAGTGACTTCTTGGCCCGACACTCATCTGTGTTGTGAGTGGAGCTCTTATGGAACTCACACCACTTTCCCGTGTCTTTCGTCGGCTTCACGTGTTTTTATTTTCTTGTGGCTTTGGCAAGCTGTCCTGAGCCGCCCTACCTTGGATTTGTACTTTGTTCCACAGTCTAGGGGCACATTTCCCTTACTTCGCATTCGCAGATTGAAAGTATCACTTCTTTTGTTTAATCTTCTTCTCGATCTTGATGGCATATTGGTACACCGTGCCGAGCGAGGAGATGTCTAGGAACTCCATCTCATCCTAGATGTACCTGTGTAGGCAGCCATAGTACTTGAGTACCAAATATTTCTTAGAATCCTTGATACCCAACTGCATGTGAAGGATATGAAAAAAATTGGTAAACTATGGCACATCTTGGTCCCTTCCTTGCCACAGCGTGATCCACTTTATCTATTTATCCTCATAGCTCCTGACGGGGTAGTACTGCTCCTTGATGGTGTACCAGAATAAATTCCAAGTGGGTGCAGCTGAAAACAGTGAGGTCATACTTTCATCCTTCTACTCACAATAAGTTTCCCACCAATCCTTGCCGTGGGGTGCAGCGTTGAGAAGAGAAAAAGTAATATTTTCTCGGCTCGAAAAATCATGAACAGAAAAATATCCTTCTAGCAGATTTAACCATTTATCTATGGAATCTAATCTATTTGGCCCTGAAATATGGGAATTTCAAAGTTTACTTGTACCTTAAAAGGAGTGGTGCATCCAGAGTGGTTGTTGGATGTGGATGTGTCGTCGGTGGGCAATCGTTGAAGGATCTAGGCAAAGTTATCCTTCATCACGTTCCTTTGTTTCTCGAGGGTCTCCTTGAGCAATAAACTGATAGGATCTCCTACTCCCTCATCTTTATTTTCTTCCCCCATGGGAGGCCTTCTATATTTGCGAGGCTGGTCTTGCAAAGGTTCGACCAATTCAAGCCCTAACTCCTTATACCCTGACCTCGTTGAGGACATGTAAAGAAAAACAGAGAAAGAGCAGATCGCTTTGATACCACTGATCCGGATTTAAACAAGAATACAAAAAATTACAGATATAACCATAAATACATAGATGTAGCATAAATAACACTTCATTTCATTAATATCAAATATTGAAGTATGCTTACCAACAGAATGGAAATAAGACTAGCTCAAGTGATGGTAGCTTATCTCTAAGAAGAGATGTGGCGGCTACGTGCCTTTGAACTGTGTTACAATGAAACTCAAAGGACTATTTATTATTGAGAAACAATGGAAAACCATAAACATCCAAGAACCTAACACTAGGAGATGAAGCGCCAAACTATGGGCCCCATTTGGGTAAATTGGTACATCAACTTCCCGAGGTCGTAACTTTGGCATACGATCTTTTTTTGACATGTACAATACCTCGTTAAAAATATTTATCTAAGGACTACAAATTTCGATTGACCAACATGGGTTTGTAATCCATGTTGGTCCCCATTTTCCCAAAAAACATCGTTTAGGGCCTCAAAACGACTCCAGTTCAGGACCCAAAAAACTACCAAAAATAGTAAATTTTGTTACAAGTAAGGAAACTGAAAAATTGAAAGAAACAATGGTGGGGGTCCAAGTGGAATAGGAGGGTGGCCAGCAATATCAACCTGGATTAGGTGCCCATCTATAGGATACATATAGGGGTCAAAGACGAGGCACATAGGAGTCCCAGTAGCTCGTTGCATGTCACTGCAATGGGTAGTGAGAATTGAGAGTTCTGGACCTCTAGTATAGCTATGGGATTTAAGGATCCAGTTGATTGGTGGGACACTCCATTTCTTAGTGATTACAGTGAGGATAGCAAGTGATCTGGTTCATTCTCAGGCTAACATGTGGGGAATTAGTGAGGTCTTCATCATATGGCAAGGCAGGTTGTTACTCAAGATTGGGTCCAACCAAGGAGTGATAGGCTTCGGCATTGTTGAGTCACTTGGGCAGGTTGGACATAACCTCAATCATCATGAATATTATGGCTAAGAGTTACAAGACAAGAGGCTATGGTATGGGCATGTTGGTAATTCATTCATGACTAGAGTGTCACAAGGTCAATAGGACAATTTCTTCTTGCAATGGGCATGCGACCTTGGCATCGCAATACTTGATTGTTCAACTACCCTTAGGGATGTGATGGGTTCGATAGGGGGAGATAATTCTGATATTCCATTGGATTTTAGTGATTCATTGTTGGCATGGGGGATTTCACCGGCATGGAGGGATGATTAGCAGGAGGAGATCAAGGGAATCTTAAGCGGGTGAGGATTCACCTCCACTAGGGTTGGATTATATCTTGAGGAGTCCACCCTTAGAGTGCATGATATGGATGACTCAGTAGAGCAACTGCATGATGAGTTGATCAGGACTTTATATTATCATGATGTTTTACTTACTCATAGCATGCAAAGGGCTTTGGGTTCCTGTACGAGGTTGGACACTGAGTGGAGTAAGGGGTCCCTAGTATTGAGGGACTCCTTCATGAAAGGACAATGTTGGGAATAATGATGACTAAGTGGCATATTTGGGACCTCGGTATCATTTGCAGTAGCCATTTGGGTCAGTTGATGGAGAGAGTGCTTGTTCGGGCAATCCTTGAGGATAAGTAGTTTTTGGCGGGGAGGACTGTAATATCCCCAATTTTGTGAGCACGGGAGTTTTGCCCAATTTTGGTAATATTAATTAAATGGGCAACTAGTATTTTGGAGAAAGGTGGAAAGTATTATTTTATTGTAGATTGGCGATAAATTATTATTTTATTAAAATGGTGGAAAAAGTAACTAAGTGGAAAACGGTCCCCACCAGTAAAATAATACTAAAAGGAGTCTAGAAGGATGGAAAGAAAATATAAGAGGGATTCATTTTGTGCATCAACTTTTGACTATTACACTTAACACTTCTTCTTCTCTTGGATATGTTTAGCACAAGGGTAGAGTTTTGTTTAGCACAAGAATTCCAGGTAGGATTCCACCCATCTTCAAAGGACTTTGAGTGCCTCCCTAGTTGGGAATTCAGAGAGACATTGTTGGGCTTTAATAGAACTTCATTGACAACAATATTTTAAGCTCTACGTATTTCTTAGGCATAGAGGCAATTCGAGTTATTCATTGTGGTCAGGAAATTTGTCTTGTAAATGTCCTCCCCTTTGTTGTGTACCGGGTGGTATCCGAAGCTCAAATCAGTCTTCGAGAACACTGCTACTCCCTTTAACTGATCGAACAAGTCATCAATCCTTGGTAACAGATACATGTTCTTGATAGTCACTTTGTTCAACTACCTGTAATCAATGCATAATCTAAGAGTACCATCTTCCTTTTTCACAAACAATATAGTGCACTCAATGGTGATACACTTGGCCTAATGTATCCCTTGTCCAACATTTCCTTAACCTGCAACTTCAAATTTACCAAATCAGGTGTGCTCATCCTATAAGGTGCTTTTTATGCTTGAGCTACCCTTGGCAATAACTCAATAGAAAAATTTACTTCCCTATGAGGTGGAAACTCTGAAATAACTTCAGGAAACACATCTTGAAATTGTTGTAAAATTGGGTACCTTCTCAAAACATTTGCATACTCAACTTCCTTACCCTTTTCACTAGAGATATGAAATGTAAATAATATAGACCCTTTCCTACGACTGTGCCTTGCCTACATAGTTTTCACCATCCTAACTGATGTGCCTTTCTTCTTTCCCTGCAAGACTCTTGGTTACCCATTGTCATCCACACACTCGATGGCTTTGCCATAACAATCCAACTTGGTTCTATGAAGGTACAACCAATCCATGCCAAACAACATATTGTATGATCCCAAGGTAATACATTCAAATGTGTTGCATTAGGAATTCCATTCAAATCAAATGATAAAGCTCTTACCCAATGATGAACTCGCTTCTTTGTACATGTAACCAAATGCACTAACCAAGATTTTGCATGCAATTCCTTAGTCAAAACAAACTTATCCACCAAGTCAAGGCTAACATGGCTATAATTAGATCCAGGTTCAATCAAAATAGAAATAAATTGATCACAAAATTTCCCGTCCATCTCAATGACACATGCTTGATAGTCTACCTATTTGTTATTCAATGCTGCATAAATATGAGGAACATTCTAAACAACATCCCCAATAGTTTGTGCCTTCTGCACACTATATATCTCTGAGGCCTACCACCCTGATTCTATGGACAATCTCTCTTAAGGTGCTCCTTACCGCATGTCCAACACTCCAATCGACCAATACCCTCACCTCTATGCTACTGTTGTGACCCATATCCCTGTCTAGTTGCATTGGATCTCTTTTTCGGTGTCACGTTTTCTTTCCCATATGCATTATGAGGCCTTGCTCTTTTCGGCTGCCATTAACATTTACCTTTGTATCTTCCTTTCCATCCATGCTAAGATTCATTCTTATGCTTTGACTATTCATAACAATGCTTCAATTTCCCAATGACTTCCTCAAGTGACCTAAGTTCATCATACTCAATCCGATCTCTAAATTCTAATGTCAATCCACTAACAAATCATTGAAATTTAGCCTTCTTATCTTTAAGATATGGTACATACCTCAATAGCTCCAGGAACTTAGTCGTGTACTCTTCATCTATCATTGATCCCATCTTTAGCTCATAGAATTCTTTGGCCTTATTGTCGTAGTACATCTCTGACAAATACTTATTCCTGAAAATCCTCTTTAAATCATGCCAAGTCAAGTCATCTGTCTTGATGTCTCTAACCCGCTTCACATCTCCCCACCAAATGTCTACTTTACCTCTCAGGTTGAAGATAACTATTTTGGCCTTCATATTATCTGTGTACTCATGCAACTCAAAGAGCTTCTTCATCCCAAGTATCCAAGTCTCTACATCTTCTGACTTCTTCACATCTCCATTAAAAGTAGGTGACTTTGTTTTCTTAAACTCATCTAGCAAGTCTCCCCCATCACTCCTCCTGTAAGGATGATAATGATGAAGATCATGATACTTGTCATAACTAGAACTATAATAGTATATGTATCCATCACCTCTCCTATCTGAAGTATCCAACAATATTCCATATCTAACTGTGTCATCTTTATCCAACCTGTGACCACCATGAGATCTACTGCCATAAGCCCCATTAGTTCTATCCTCCTTTCCATGGCTGATCCAAACTGGCCCTTGTCTTTGCAATTCTAACAAACTTTGAAATAGTATTGCATTAACCTCTGCTTGTTTCTCTCGTGCCTGCATGATTTTTTCATTATCCACCTTACAACTCCTCATCTCTTCCTTCAAGCTTCTCAATGTGTCTTCCAAATCAGAAAAGTGCCCAACACCATGTTGTTCATCTAATTCATAGGGAGAGTCTTTGTATTCTACCATCTTGCTAGTCATTTTTATCTCTTTCCTGCAAGGCATACTATGTCAGTTAAACCAAATCACAATAAACGAACATACCTTAGCATAATTTAGGGAGGATATCTCATCTGAAAGGTCAACCAATCAACGTAATCCATGTATAACATAATCATGAAAACATATATACATATAATACATAAGCACATAACCATATAAACATCATTCTAGATAGAGTCCAGTCATCAATGCATGGCCATATCAACTACACATACCATGACCTCATGCATGACAACAAAAACCATACCAATGTACATCGACAATACGCAAGCATAACAACATGTAACCAATCAACACTCATGATGACATACTTCATAAAAACAACATCCTCTTTCACATTACGGCATCACTACAACCATGAATGACACCATGCATATGCTACAAGCACATAAACCGCAAGGATGATTAACACATGTGCAAACAACATGAATGCATGACCAACACACTGCTCATCTAGTCCGAGGGTGAACCATGCTCTGATAGCCATCTAAAACATCCTCCTCTCACATCTACCCAACTAACCGACCAACCAGGATAAACATGTGACAAGATACTACTATGATTGGATTCAACCTGCTATGTGACCTTAAGGAAGTGGAATTGATGGAAAAACAACATACAAACCTTCCCTTATCATCTACAAGACTCCCAACAACCATCCCAACCACTCAGGTTCCTAGCCTCTAAGTCCCACTGAGGTTTTATACCACTTGACCTTTGGACGCTTCCATGCTATGGACCTAACAGTGTCTGGGAGACTATTGACACTCTCATTACGAGGCCTCCCAGTGTCCAGGGACTATTTTTCTCAATGTTGTGCCAACATCCCCGGGATTTGAGAGACTTTTTTAGGCCCAAAACCTACGTCACTACCCAAAACTGAATGACACCTTCAAAACAAAAAGATAACAAGGAAACAATGATGCAAATGCAAATACTTCAACAAGCCCTTAACCAAACCCCTACTAGCCATGACAATAATTTCGTCAAACATATCAAAAATATGTAATCTACAAGTGTAGACAACATATTTAAGCATGGGTATCTCATACTTATCTGAGAATCACTAAGAAGCATTGTTCCCTTATATCATTTGTTGCATTATCATCTATTAGGTCATAGATACATTGTTCATTCATTTACAAGTAAAAAAATGATGAGATCCATACATAGGCACTGTCATTAAACATATACATAACCAGCAAGAAACATAAATACCAAGGAAATCACAACCATATGATCCACATAAAAACTAGTATAATACTCATAGAATTACAAGGAGAAATATCCTCATATTGATGATGAAAAATCCAAACCGAAATGGGACTACATGTTCCATCCAACCATAGAATGGTTGAGCCAAATCTCTCTTTATCCATTCACCCCCATTCCATATTTCAAGCATGAATGTGGGACTCAAATCAAAAGAACCAACTAGGGCATCCGGAGGCTAAACCGCCTCACCCTCATCAATAAAAACCAGGCTTTACCGTAATCCATCTCAAATCACTAGGCCAACACAATAAACATGTAATAACATGATTTACCATGATCTCCACCTGATCATTAGGAAAAACAAGCATGGATGCCACCAAATTTCTCCACCTACACTATGAGGAATTTTCCTGCCTCCCAGTCTCTCAAGATTTAACGCAATCCACCTCTTGGCTTTACCATATATCCTGCCATTCACCGGCAAGGATTCTTAGGCCCACCGAGGCAACACAATCCTAGATTTACCACAACCCACAATCTGGCTCAGGGGTTACTAGGCAAATGGCTTTACCGTGATCCATAGTCCAGTTCAAGGACCACTACGCCATGTGTTCTATCATTCAGAGATCCACCTCACTTAGCTTTGAGTCCATTTGACAATCCAACTGAACCAAAACATGAGAACCCTATCACACCATGGCTATCTGGAAATGGAAAGGCTAGGCTGAAAACATTGTCACACCTAACAAAACCCATGCCATAACAACAAAAGAACCACATGCAATACCATGCATGCCAAATCTAGCAAGGAAAATATACACACAAATCGATACTTGCAAAGAATATTGTTGTAGTTGCTTGATCCTGCTCTTCCTTGCTTGCTCCTTCCTTCCTCTTGCCTTCTTTTCATTTCTTGATCCAATGCCAAAGTTATCCAATAAAAACTCTAAGTGTCTAAGAGTGGGAGAGAGAGAGAGAAAGTAATGAGAGAGCTCCAAAACTGAACTAACAAAAGGTTACAAAATTATCCTCATAAGCCTTTTTATCAATGAGGACTCTATTTTCTTCATTTTCCATTATTTTCCTTCAATTTCCTCCTCACATGCGACCTGTGACATTTCAATTTCTTTTTCTCCTAATTACCATTATTTTCATAAATAAATGTGCCAAAAATGTTATTTCACCTTTCCAAAGCCTTAGCCATTTCCTTTTCCAATTTCCTTATCCATAATAGTCCTGTGAACACCCACACTAGGATGTCTTTCCCAACATTTAGCTTGGAATAAGTGTCTCATCAACCGTGATTATTATTTTACCTTTATTAACTTTTATTACAAGGAATTTTTACCAGGTTTGTTACAGAACCTTCCCCCTTAGGGGACACCATCCTTAGTGTTCAACCACACCTATACCTCAACAAAACTGTTGATAAACATACATGCTACCCATGGAGCTTTATATCATAGCTCCATGAAATATTTACAATGATAACCCTGCTGAGAAGAAAACCAACATGACAACATAACAAGCATAACATGATAATGACATGACACCCATACCTCTTATTGGAGATTCATAACAAAACTCATGGTGAGATTTATGTCCATATACATATGTACATATACCAAAACATCACCAAACATATACCAAAGACATATACCAAAATACCATACCAAAAATTCTTTGCCTCAACTAGCAAACAATGAAGGACATAGAGCCTGCATTAGATTCACCATCTACCATGTAGCTTTATCGACCCAAAGTACTTCCACTGCACTTTAACCTGCTCAATTGCTCAGTTCTAGAGCATGAGCATCTTTTCTGCAATATACACTGAGGCTTTGGCTGGAATTCTCCATTTGGTTCCACCTGCAATACAGACCAATCAATCACATGATCAACATATTTAACATACTTAGTAAGCAATGACACATGGAAAACATCATGGAATATCACTTTCGTAGGTAGTGCAAGTTGATAGGCTACTGGCCCAGTCCTCTCAATAATATTGAAGGTTCCAAAAAACCATGGTGCCAACTTGGCACTTGATTCACTTCACAAGGAGCTCTTCTTTGGTTTGATGCGCAAGTACACATGTTCCCAACCTGGAACTCCTTGAACAACCTGTTACGATTTGCATAGCTCTTTTGCCTATCCTATGTTGCCTTTAGATTTTTCTTTATAACCTGCATTTCCTATTCCATGTCCGCCAACATGTCTGGTCCAGTCAACACCCTATTAAATAGATCACTCCAACTGATGGGAGTATTGCAACTCTACCCATAAAATGCCTCAAATAGACTCATCTTCAAAGATTCCTGATACCCATTGTTGTAAGCGAACTCCATCAGTGGAAGATACTCTTCCCACTTTCATTGTCGATGCATCACATACATCCTCAACATGTCCTCCAATATCCTATTGACCCTCTCAGTCTGTCCATCTTTCTACGGATGATAAGTTGTACTGAAGGCCAACTTTGTGCCCAAACCTGCAAACAAATCCTTCCAAAACTGGGAAGTGAACTTTGCATCCCTATCTAACACAGTCTTCTTTAGAAAACCATGCAATGTGACCATATCTCTAATGAATACCTTTGCGACATCGCTAGTTGAGAATGTAGACTTCACTGGAATGAAATGTGCAACCTTTGTCAACTTGTCCACAATCATGTTGTCTCACTCTCATCGACAAACTTGTGATAAAGTCCATGAAATGACCCCTAGTTTCCATTCTGGAATCACAATCAGCTGTAGCAGTCCACTTGGATGCTTACACTCTGCATTCACATGTTGACAATTGAAACACCTAGCAAAAACTTTGCTACATCCTTCTTCAAATTCGGCCAATAATAAAATTTCTTTACCGCGGTCAATGTCTTCTGATAGCCTGGGTGACTTGAATATGGTTTCGTGTAAAACTCCCCCAATATCAACTTCTTGAGCTCACTATTGTTTGGCACATATATCCTATCCCTAAATCTAATCAATCCATCTACTATAAGACAATAGTCCACATCCTGTGTACATGTACCTATACATTTACTACTACCTATTCTTTTACCTGTGCTCTTCTACACCCTGTGCACAATCTCCATATACCTAACATCCTGTTGACATGCCTACAAGATCCTATCCTGTAAGTATGTCCCATAGGAGCTCATAGATGCTAATTAATTTACTTGTACCTGCCAGCTAAAATAATTTTCCACCATGTTCTCCTTTCCTTTGATGTACCTAATCTCGAAGTCAAACTCCCTGATCGTGGCCAACCATCTTGTTGGTCGAGTGTTCAGATTCGATTGGTCAAACCATACCTCAATCTAATGTGATCACTCATTAGAAAAAACCTTCTGCCAAGAAGATAGTGCCTCCACATATTCAATGCATGTATGATAGCTGCTAACTCAAGATCATGTGTCAGGTAGTTCATGCTCATTCAGTTTTCGTGACTCATAGCATACCACCTATCTATCGTGCATAAGGACTCCACCAAGTCCTCTCTTACAAGTATTTGTACATACTACAAACTCTTTGTATGGATCTACAATCTTTAGCAATGGTGCATGTGCCAACAACTGCTTAAGCTGCTCAAAGTTGTCCTCACACTCCTTTGACCATTCAAACTTCTTACCTTTCCTTTGCAATGATGTAGTAGGAAGATATTCGGTTGAACGACGACAAAGGCAAAGGAAAGGAGAAGCCAAAGAGAATAAATTTTTTGAAGAAGGATGATGAAAAAATTTCTTGTACCCATTGCAAGAAAGAGGGACACAATAATTATCATTGTTGGAAGCTACACCTAGAGTTAACATTGTTGGGTTGTGTTATATTCTTTTCACGACTAGCCCACCTAGTTAACCGAGGGGTTAGAGGGGGGGCGGTGCCCCCCCTTCATTGTGTCGATTGCCCAACGGGAGCAACAGCCCCCCTTGTCTAAGGGGTTTGGGAGGAGGGAGGGGGTGGGTAGCCCCCCTATATGGGGTCTAGGGCAGTGCCCCGGAGAAATTTTTTTTGGACCCTATATTAGGTGGGGCGAACCTACCTATGGTTTTGTGCATGGTGTTCGCACATGGTTTTGGATGCGATGGTTTTCAGTCCATCATATTGGATGCTTTGGCATGCATATATATGTATTGTAACATTGAAATGAACATAATCAAAAATCAATCTGGTAGTCCCGGTTTGGGGATCCACGGAAAATCTGTGTATATGTGTTTTATGTGTTATGCTCTCGCATTGTTTATTTTCTGTATTTTAGAATTCATATGCAGGTAATTTATGTACCGATTTAAAACCTACATTTGGCATCAGAGTTGTTTTGGCTTCAAGGGGATGCCTTTGTTGCTGGGGGGTTCCACTCAGGCCTATGGTAGACCCTGTTCAGTGGGAGATATGCGGGATCGATTCTGGTGGTGAAAGAAGATGGCGAGCAGTGGAAAGATAGAGATCGAGAAATTTAATGGTCAGAGCTTTGAGTTATGGAAACTCAAGATGGAGGATCTGTTGGTAGATAAATATCAGCGGATCACGGTAGATCCAAGTACTAAACCAACGGGAGTGTCTGATGAAGAATGGAAGAATTTGGATTGGAAGGCAAAGAGCACAATACAATTGTGTGTCTCAGATTCAGTATTGTTGAATGTATCAGGGGAAGCTGCGACTAAGGTTTTGTGGGTCAAATTAGGGACTTTGTATCAATCTAAGTCTTTGATGAATAAACTATTCCTATGGAAAAAGCTATATAACTTTAGGATGAAATAGGAGACTCGATGATAGAGCATTTGAATGCATTTATTACTGTGGTAAGTTAGTTATTATCTGTTGATATTAAAATTTCAGATGAAGATAAGTGCATCAGTTTGTTGTGTTCTCTACTAGATTCGTGAGATAGTCGGGTTATTGCAATAGGTAGCAATGCAACTACCTTGTAGTTTGATGAAATAGTCTCATCCTTGCTGACAGAGGAGATGAGACGAAAAAATATGGAGAGCCAAAATGGTGATGCCTTGTCTGTACAAGGATGGTCCTAGAACAAAAACAAAAATAAGTCATCGAGTGGGAGATCTAAATCTAGAAGGAGATCTAAATCTCTAGGAAAACCTATAAAGGTGTTGTGCTGGAAATGCGGAAAGGAAGGGCACTACAAAAGGAAATGTAAATCTAAAGCTCCTGAGAAAGGAAAGGGATCTTATGATGCTCCTTCTATAGAAGTGAAAACCACCTCAGATGAAGGTGGGGATGTGTACTTGGCCTCTTTAAGTACACAGTTAGATCATGAGGCATGGTTGATTGACTCACGTGCATCCTTTCACTTCACTCCCCATAGAGAGTGGTTCTGCAAGTATGAGAAATATGATGGTGGTGATGTCTTCTTGGGGGATGATAAGAAGGCTAGAATCATTGGTTGCGGAAAGGTCAAGTTGAATTTACAAGGTGGAAGGATTAGAACACTTATGGGTGTTATGCATATTCTTGCATTAGCCAGAAATCTGATTTTTTTAAGTAAGCTCGATGATGCAGGTGTAAAAACAGTGTTCGAGAAAGATACTTGCAAGATGGTTCGGGGAGCACTGGCATTGATGTAGGGAGTTAGGATTGGAACTTTGTACAAGCTGCAAGGTAGCACTATAGTTGATGGGTGCAACAGTTCTGTGGTTCCTGAAAGTGGAGTCGAAAATCTAGTGGTCTCTGGAGAAAAGACCATACTATGTCATCAAAGGCTTGGACGTACTGGAGAGAAGGTCCTTCGAATACTTAATGGTAAAGGTATGGTAGAAGGTATGAGTAATAGCTCAAAGGCTTGGACGTACTGGAGAGAAGGTCCTTTGAATACGTCATGGTAAAGGTATGGTAGAAGGTATGAGTAATAGCTCTCTGGATTTTGATTTCTGTGAAAATTATGTATATGGGAAGCAGAATTAGGTGAGTTTCCCCTTTGGTGGTAAGAGGGCGAAACAGATATTAGAGCTTGTGCACAGTGATGTGTTTGGACGTGTGAAGGCTCCATCACTGGGTAAGCCTATGTACTATGTATCATTTATAGATGACTTCTCAAGGAATACATGGATATATTTCCTCAAGAAGAAATCTGAAGTCTTTGACAGGGTTAAAGAATTTAAGGCTCTGGTGGAAAACCATACATAGAAGAAGATAAAGGTGCTGAGAACAAATAACGGTGGAGAGTTTTGCAGTAAGGAATTTGAAGAATTTTGTAAGAAGTGTGGTATAGCACAACATAAGACTACTCCATACACATCTGAGCAAAATGGAGTTGCAGAAAGAATGAACAAGGTGTTGATGGAAAGGGCAAGAAGCATGCTCAGTGGTGCTGGGATAGGATAGGAATTCTAGGCAAAGGCGGTGGAGACAACATGTTACCTAGTCAACATATATCCTTCATTAGCGTTGGAGGATAAAACTCCACAAGAGGTATGGACTGGTAAGAAACACTCTCTTTCATATTTGAGGGTATTTGGGTGTGATGCATATGTACATGTTCCAAAGGAGAAAAGAACAAAGTTGGATAGTAAATCTGAAAAGTGCATCTTTATTGGGTATAAGGATGGTTTAATGGGTTATAAGCTTTGGAACCCAGTGACAAGGAAGGTTGTGTACAACCGAGATGTGGTGTTTAGAGAGGTGAAAAATGTTATTAAACATGAATTCCTATCAAAGGAACCTAAGAAGATAGGGTTTGAGCTAAAGGAAGAAGAATTAGACTCTACAGCAGAAGAGGAATTAGAAGATGAAGAGACACAAACTCCGATTGTGGGAAGATCAGTTCGAGAAAGAAGGTAGTTATAAAGGTATAGTCCATCTGCTTTCTGTTCAAATTATGCTTTATCTATTACTAATGATGATATCAGAAATGTGAAGGAAGAAGTAGATTCAGAGGATGGAAAACTCTGGAAAGAGGCCATGGTTGATAAAATGGCATCTTTCCACAAAAATGAGGCTTGGGATATGGTGGAGTTTCTGCCTGGAAGGAAACCCATTGGCAACAAATGGGTGTTCAAGAAGAAAACAAATGCAGAAGGAAGGGTGGAGAAATACAAAGCTCGGTTGGTAGAAAAATGTTATTCCCAGGTGCCGAGAATTGATTTTCGTTATATTATTTCTCTTGTTGCCAAGGTAGCTTCTATTATATTACTTTCATCTGTTGTTGCTGATTTTGATTTTGAGCTAGAACAGATGGATTGAAGACAACATTTCTCCACGGGGATTTGGAAGAGGAGATCTACATGAAGCAACCTGAAGGCTTTGCGGTGAAGGGTAAGAAAGAATCAGTATGCAAGTTAAAGAAGTCTCTGTATGGGCTAAAACAGTCACCAAGGATGTGGTATCACAAATTTGATACATTTATATGGGGACTCGGACTCACCAGAAGCAAAGCAGATCACTATGTATATTTTGAATTTATCAGTGACCATGTTATTTATCTGGTATTGTATGTGGATGATATGTTGCTAGTTGGAAATGACAAAGAAATTATCCATGATTTGAAGACCCAATTGTCCTCCAAATTCGACATGAAAGATCTTGGTGCTACAAACTATATTTTGGGCATGGAAATTAAAAGAGATCAGGCAAAGAGGAAGATCTGGTTAAACCAGAGGAAGTATGTCAAGACAATACTGTAGAGGTTTAATATGCAAGATAGTAAACCAGTGAAGGTTCCTATTCCTGTAGGTGTGAAGTTATATGCTGAACAGTGTCCCAAGACACAAGAAGAGGAAGAGGACATGTTCTGTGTTCCATATCCAAGTGCATTTAGTAGCCTGATGTATGCAATGGTTTGTACTAGACTAGACATTGCACATGCAGTGGGAGTATTGAGCATATTTATGTCAAAACTAGGGAAGGAGCACTAGACAATAGTGAAGCAGGTTTTCAAGTATTTGTGTGGCACTAGTGATTATGGTTTGTGCTACCAAGGAAGTCCAGGATTGGACAGAGTGTTGGACATTCATGGCTTTGTTGATGCAGATTGGGTCGGAGATATGGATCAGAGAAGATCTACAAGTGGGTATGTGTTTAACCTATTTGGAGGTGCAATCAGTTGGATGAGTAAGAAACAATCTATAGTGGCACTATCAACTATAGAGGCAGAATGCATGGAAGCCACTCATGCAAGCAAGGAAGCAGTTTGGTTGCGGAGATTGTGTTCAAGTATGGGGTTAGTACAGGGTGATATAAGGATAGACGGTGATAGCCAAAGTGCAATTTTCTTGGAAAAGAAACCTGCTTACCATTCAAAGGCAAAGCACATTGATGTTTAGTATCACTTTGTGAGGGATATGATAGAAGTCAAAAATGTGTTGCTAGTAAAGGTGGACACTTTGAAGAATACTGCAGATGCATTAACAAAATATATGAGCTCTAAGAAGTTATCTTGGTGTAGAGAAACAATGGGCATTGCAGGGCTGGATAAATGACTAAGTTGTCCTGTGGCCCCCTGTGGAAAGAAAACAACAAGTGGTAGAATGTTGGGTTGTATTATATTCTTTCCATGACTAGCCCACCTAGTTAACCGGGGGGTTAGAGTGGGGGTGGAGGCCCCCCTTTGT
>APFE030386975.1:23925-48113 GCA_000404065.3 Pinus taeda | reverse complement strand
AGATAGGAAGGGAAAGTAGAAGGTAATAGTGATAGTCCAACAGGATCTGAGATCAAATTATAGCAATGAGGCACAAATCACAGCTATGGGTTTGAATGGTATATAGTATTCACATGTTGGTTATGGTTCTTCAATGTTGTCTTTTCTTTTTGCAAGAAAGAGAAATGAACTATTTTACATAAGGGTGGTAACCAACCATGTAAAAGTAGATACTTTGTTTGACATTAGATCTCAAACCAATCTGATATCCGAGGAAGTTGTAAAGGAGCTAAATGTGGAAACAACACTGCATCCTAAACCTTATCTACTTGAATTGGTATCTAACAAAACTAATTAGTGATGGGCCTTTAACAACCCTCACCAAAAGTGTCATTGAAAATGGCTTTGGTGACAAACCTTAAAGGACCATCACTATATACACTTACAACAACATTTTGTTAAAGACCGTCATCATATGTGAAAATGGTGATAGACCTTAAAGGTCTGTCACAGGCATGAAGCGTCACCAAAAATCACTGGAATGATCAATGATGACGAACAGTTTTTGACCACCACCAAAAGTAACCAAAAAGAGCATTGGTGAGGGTTAATAAAAGATCGTCACTAGAAGTGTCACCAAAGAGAGAATTAGTGATGGGCCTTTAACGACCCTCACCAAAAGTGTCGACAAATAAAGAATTAGTGACATATTTTTAACAACCCTCACCAAAAGTGTCATTGAAAATGTCTTTGGTGACAAACCTTAAAGGACCATCACTATATACACTTACAACAATTATTTTTTAAATTCTGTCACCATATGCAACATTGGTGACAGACCTTAAAGGTCCATCACTGGCATGACCCTCACCAATGACCTTTTTTCTTGTAGTGATTCCATTATCGAAAATGAACTGTAGTGGGGAACCCTTTGCCCACATCTAGGAGTGGAAGAGGCGCTACTCCTCCTCTAGATCTCTGGGTTCCTCTTTCTGGATCTTCATGGTGGAAACAGTGGCATTGGGATCCACATCAATAATTTGCTTCCCTTTGTCATTACAATTGTCGAGTTCTGACTTAGAGTTAGAACATGCATCTGATTTAGAAGCTTTTAGCTCATCCACCAGTGACTTCTTGGCCCGACACTTACTTGTGTTGTGAGTGGAGCTCTTATGGAACTCACACCACTTTCCCATGTCCTTCTTTGGCTTCGCGTGTGTTTATTTTCTTGTGGCTTTGGCAAGCTGTCCTGAGCTGCCTCGCCTTGGATTTGTCCTTTGTTCCACGGTCTAGGGGCACATTTCCCTTTCTTCGCATTCGCAGATCAAAAGTATCACTTCTTCTGTTTAAGCTTCTTCTCGATCTTGATAACGTATCGGTACATCATGCTGAGTGAGGAGATGTCCAAGAACTCCATCTCATCCTAGATGTACCTGTGTAGGCAGCCACAGTACTTGAGTACCAAATATTTCTTAGAATCCTTGATACCCAATTGCATGTGAAGGGTATGAAAAAAATTGGTAAACTATGGCACATCTTGGTCCCTTCCTTGCCACAGTGTGATCCACTTTATCTATGTATCCTCATAGCTCCCGACAGGGTAGTAATGCTCCTTGATGGCGTACCGAAATAAATTCCAAGTGGGTGCGGCTGAAAAAAGTGAGGTTATACTTTCATCCTTCTGCTCACAATAGGTTTCCCACCAATCCTTGACGTGGGGGGGCGGCTTTGAGAAGAGAAAAAGTAATATTTTCCCAACTCGAAAAATCATGAACAGAAAAATATCCTTCTAGCAGATTTAACCATTCATCTATGGCGTCTAATCTATTTGGCCCTGAAATATGGGAATGTCAAAGTTTACTTGTACCTTAAAAGGAGTGGTGCATCCAAAGTGGCTGTTGGATGTGGATGCGTCGTCGGTGGGCAACCGTTGAAGGATCAGGGCAAAGTTATCCATCATCACGTTCCTTTGTTTCTCGAGGGTCTCCTCGAGCAATAAATTGATAGAATCTCCTACTCCCTCATCTTTATTTTCTTCCCCCGTGGGAGGCCTTCTATATTTGCGACGTTGGTCTTGCAAAGGTTCGACGAGTTCAAGCCCTAACTCCTTATATCCTAACCTCATTGGGGACATGCAAAGAAAAACAAAGAAAGAGTAGATCGCTTTAATACCACTGATCCGAATTTAAACAGGAATGCAACAAATTATAGATATAACCATAAATACATAGATGCAACATAAATAACACTTCATTTCATTAATATCAAATACTGAAGTATGCTTACAAACAGAATGGAAATAAGACTAGCTCAGGGGATGGTAGCTTATCTCTAATAAGAGATGTGGTGGCTACATGCCTCTGAACTATGTTACAATGAAGCTCAAAGGACTATTTATTATTGAGAAACAATGGAAAACCCTAAACATCCAAAAACCTAACCCTAGGAGATGAAGCGCCAAACTATGGGCCCCATTTGTGTAAATTGGTACATCAACTTCCTGGGGTTGTAACTTTGGCATACGATCTCTATTTGACATGTACAATACCTCATTAAAAATATTTATCTAAGGACTACAACTTTCAATTGACCAACATGGGTTTGTAATCCATGTTGGTCCCCATTTTCCCAAAAAACATCGTTTAGGGCCTCAAAAAGACTCCAGTTCAGGACCCAAAAACTGCCAAAAATAGTAAATTTTGCTACAAGTAAGGAAACTGAAAAACTAAAAGAAACAATGGTGGGGGTCCAAGTGGAATAGGAGGGTGGCCAGCAATATCCACCTGGATTAGGTGCCCATCTATAGGATACATATAGGGGTTAGAGATGAGGCACATAGGAGTCCCAGTAGCTCATTGCATGTCACTGCAATGAGTAGTGAGGATTGAGAGTTGTGGACCTCTAGTATAGCTATGGGATTTAAGGATCTAGTTGATTGGTGGGACACTCCATTTCTTAGTGAGTACAGTGAGGATAGTAGGTGATCTGGTTCATTCTCAAGCTAACATGTGGGGAATCAGTGAGGTCTTCATCATATGGCGAGGCAGGTTGTTACTCAAGATTGGGTCCAACCAGGGAGTGATACCAAACATATACCAAAGACATATACCAAAATACCATACCAAAAATTCTTTGCCTCAACTAGCAAACAATGAAGGATATAGAACCTGCATCAGATTCACTATCTACCATGTAGCTTTATCGGCCCAAAGTACTTCCACTGCACTTTAACCTACTCGATTGCTCAATTCTGGAGCATGAGCATCTTATCTGTAATATACACTGAGGATTTGGCTAGAATTCTCCATTCAGTTCCACCTGCAATACAGACCAATCAATCACATGATCAACATCTTTAACATACTTAGTAAGAAATGACACATGGAAAACATCATGGACTATCACTTTCGTAGGTAGTGCAAGTCAATAGGCTACTGGCCCAATCCTCTTAATAATATTGAAGGGTCTAAAAGACCATGGTGCCAGCTTGGCACTTGATTCATTCCACAAGGATCTCTTCTTTGGTTTGATGTGCAAGTACACATGTCCCCAACCTGGAACTCCTTGAACAACCTGTTACGATTTGCATAGCTCTTTTGCCTATCCTATGTTGCCTTTAGATTCTTCTTTATAACCTGCATTTCCTGTTTCATGTCCGCCAACATGTCTGGTCCAATCAACACCCTATTAAATAGATCACTCCAACTGATGGGAGTATTGAAACTCTACCCATAAAATGCCTCAAATAGACTCATCTTCAAAGATTCCTGATACCCATTGTTGTAAGCGAACTCTATCAGTGGAAGATACTCTTCCCACTTTCATTGTCGATGCATCACATACATCCTCAACATGTCCTCCAATATCCTGTTGAGCCTCTCAGCCTGTCCATATTTTTGCGGATGATAAGTTGTACTGAAGGCCAACTCTGTGCCTAAACCTGCAAATAAATCCTTCCAAAACTTGGAAGTGAACTTTGCATCCCTATCTAACACAGTCTTCTTTAGAAAACCATGCAATGAGACCATATCTCTAATGAATACCTTTGTTATATCACTAGTTGAGAATGTAGACTTCACTAGAATGAAATGTGCAACCTTTGTCAACCTATCCACAACAACCATGATGGAATCATGTTGTCTCACTGCCATTGAAAAGCCTGTGATAAAGTCCATGAAATGACCTCCAATTTCCATTCTGGAATCACAATCGGCTGTAGCAGTCCACCTAGATGCTTACACTCTGCATTCACATGCTAACAATCAAAACACCTAGCAAAAACTCTACTACATCCTTCTTCAGATTCGGCCAATAATAAAATTTCTTTACTGCGGTCAATGTCTTTTGATAGCATGGGTAACTTGAATATGGTTTCGTGTGAAACTCCCCCAGGATCATCTTCTTGAGCTCACTATTGTCTGGCACATATATCCTATCCCTAAATCTAACCAATCCATCTACTGTAAGACAATAGTCCACGTCCTGTGTACATGTACCTATACATTTACTACTACCTATTCTTGTACCTGTGCTCTTCTGCACCCTGTGCACAATCTCCATATACCTGACATACTGCTGACATGCCTACAAGATCCTATCTTGTAAGTATGTCCCATAGGAGCTCATAGATGCTAATTAATTTACTTGTACCTACCAACTAATGAATTTGCCACCATGTTCTCCTTTCCTTTGATGTACCCAATCTCCAATTCAAACTCACTGATCGTGGCCAACCATCCTGTTGGTCAAGTGTTCAGATTCGATTGGTCAAACAAATACCTCAATCCAATGTGATCACTCATCGGTAAAAACCTTCTGCCAAGAAGATAGTGCCTCCACATATTCAATGCATGTATGATCGTTGCTAACTCAAGATCATGTGTTGGGTAGTTTGTGCTTATTTAGTTTTCGTGACTCATAGCATACCACCTGTCTATCTTGCATAAGGACTCCACCAAGTACTCTCTTGCAAATATTTGTACATACTACAAACTCTTTCTATGGATCTGCAATATTTAGCAATGGTGCATGTGCCAACAACTGCTTAAGCTGCTCAAAGCTTTCCTCACACTCCTTTGTCCATTCAAACATCTTACCTTTCCTTTGCAATGATGTAATAGGAAGATATTTGGTTGAACGACGACAAAGGCAAAGGAAAGGAGAAGCCAAAGAGAATAAATTTTGTGAAGAAGGATGATGAAAAACTTTCTTGTACCCATTGCAAGAAAGAGGGACACAATGATTATCATTGTTGGAAGCTACATCTGGAGTTAACATCGTTGGGTTGTGTTATATTCTTTTCACGACTAGCCCACCTAGTTAACCGAGGGGTTAGAGTGGGGGCGGAGCCCCCCCTTCGTTGTGTCGATTGCACAGTGGGGGTGGCAGCCCCCCCTGTCTAGGGGGTTTGAGGGTGGGGCAGGTAGCCCCCCTCTACAAGGTCCAGGGCAGCGCCCAGAGAAATTTTTTTTGGACCCTATATTAGGTGGGGTGAACCTACCTATGGTTTTGTGCATAATGTTCGCACATGGTTTTGGGTGCAATGGTTTTCAGTCGATGGTATTGGATGCTTTGGCATGTATATATATGTATTGTAACAATGAAAGTAACATAATCAAAAATCAATCTGGTAGTCCCGGTTTGGGGATTCAGGGAAAATCTGTGTATATGTGTTTTATGTGTTATGCTCTCGCATTATTTATTTCCTATGTTTTAGAATTCGTATTCAGGTAATTTATGTACGGGGTTAAAACCTACATTTGGTATCAAAGTTGTTTTGGATTCAAGGGGACGCCTTTGTTGCTAAGGGATTTCACTCGGGCCTATGGTAGACCCTGTTTAGTGGGAGATCTGCGAGATCGATTATGGTGGTGAAAGAAGATGGTGAGCAGTGGAAAGATGGAGATGGAGAAATTTAATGGTTAGAGTTTTTAGTTATGGAAACTCAAGATGGAGGATCTATTGGTAGATAAAGATCAGTGAATTGCGGTAGATACGAGTACTAAAACAACAGGAGTGTCCGATGAAGAATGGAAGAATTTGGATCGGAAGGCAAAAAGCACAATATGATTGTGTGTCTCGGATTCAATATTGTTGAATGCATCAGGGGAAGCTACGACTAAGGCTTTGTGGGTCAAATTAGGGACTTTGTACCAATCTAAGTCTCTGGTGAATAAACTATTCCTACGGAAAAATTTGTATAACTTGAGGATGAAAGATGGAGACTCAGTGACAGAGCATCTGAATGCATTTAATATTGTGGTAAGTTATTTATTATCTGTTGATATTAAAATTTCAGATGAAGATAAGCGCATCAGTTTGTTGTGTTCTCTACTAGATTCGTGGGATAATCTGGTTATTGCAATAGGTAGCAATGCAACTGCCTTGTAGTTTGATGAAATAGTCTCATCCTTGTTGACGGAGGAGATGAGACGAAAAAATATGGAGAGCCAAAATGGTGATGCCTTGTCTATACGAGGACAGTCCTAGAACAGAAACAAAAATCATTCATTGAGTGGGAAATCTAAATCTAGAGGGAGATCTAAATCTCCAGGAAAACCTATAAAGGTGGTGTGCTGGAAATGCGGAAAGGAAGGACACTACAAAAGGGACTATAAATCTAAAGCTCCTGATAAAGGAAAGGGATCTGATGATGCTCCTTCTGCAGAGGTGAAAACGACCTTAGATGAAGGTGGGGATGTGTACTTGTCTTCTTCAAGTACACATGTAGATCATGAGGCATGGTTGATTGACTTAGGTGCATCGTTTCTCTTCACTCCCCATAGACAGTGGTTCTGTGAGTATGAGAAATACGATGGAGTTGATGTATTCTTAGGGGATTATAGGAAGGCTAGAATCATTGGTCGTAGAAAAGTAAAGTTGAAGTTGCAAGGTGGAAGGGTTAGAACGCTTCTGGGTGTTCTGCATATTTCTGCATTGGCCAAAAATCTGATTTCTGTAAGCAAGATGGATGATGTAGGTGTAAAAACAATGTTCGAGAAGGATGCCTACAAAATGGTTCAGAACACTGGTATTGATGTGGGGAGTTCGAATTGGAACTCTATACAAGCTACAAGGTAGTACTGTTATTGATGGGTGCAACAGTTCTGTGGTTCTTGAAAGTGGAGCAGAAAATCTAGTGGTCTCTGGAGAGAAGGCCATGTTGTGGCATCAAAGGCTTGGACATATTGGAGAGAAGGGCCTTCGAATACTTCATGGTAAAGGGATGGTAGAAGGTATGAGTAATAGCTCTCTGGATTTTTATTTCTGTGAAAATTGTGTATATGGGAAGCAGAATCGAGCGAGTTTCCCCTCTGGTAGTAATAGGGTGAAACAGATGTTACAGCTTGTGCACAGTGATGTGTTTGGACTTGTGAAGGTTCCATCACTGGGTAAGTCTATGTACTATGTATCATTTATAGATGACTTCTGAAGGAATACATGGATATATTTCCTTAAGAAGAAATCTGAAGTCTTTGACAGGTTTAAAGAATTTAAGGCTCTCGTGGAAAATCAGATAGAGATGAAGATAAAGGTGTTGAGGACAAATAATGGTGGAGAGATTTATAGCAAGGAATTTGAAGAATTTTGTAAGACATGTGGTATAGAATGGCAGAAGAGTACTCCATATACACCTCAAAAAAATGGAGTTGAAGAAAGAACGAACAAGACGTTGATGGAAAGGGCAAGAAGCATGCTCAGTGGTGTCGGGTTAGGACAGGAATTCTGGGCCGAGGAGGTGGATACTGCATGTTACCTGATCAACAAGTCACCTTCATCAGCATTGGAGGATAAGACTCCACAAGAGGTATGGACTGGTAAGAAACTCTCTCTTTCACATCTGAGGGTATTTGGATGTGATGCATATGTACATGTTCCAAAGGAGAAACGAATCAAGTTGGATAGTTAATGTGAAAAGTGCATCTTTATTGGGTATAAGGATGGTTTAAAGGGTTATAAGATTTGGAACCCAGTAAAAAAGAACGTAGCGTATAGCCGAGATGTGGTGTTCAAAGAGGTAAAATATGTTATTAAACATGAAGTTCAAACAAAGGAGCTTGAGAAGATAGAGTTTGAGCTAAAGGAGGAAGAATCAGACTCTACAGTAGAGGAGGAATCAAAAGATGAAGAACGACAAACTACGGGTGTGAGAAGATCAGTTCGAGAAAGAAGGCAACCAGAAAGGTATAGTCCATCTGATTTTTGTTCAAATTTTGCTTTATCTGTCACTGATGATGATCCCAAAATTTTGAAGGAAGCAGTGGATTTAGAGGATGGAAAACTTTGGAAAGAGGCCATGGTTGATGAAATGGTATCTTTGCACAAAAACGAGGCTTGGGATCTGGTGGAGTTGTCAGCTGGAAGGAAACCCATTGGCAGCAAATGGGTGTTCAAAAAGAAGAAAAATGTAGAAGGAAAAGTGGAGAAATACAAAGCTCGGTTGGTAGCAAAAGGTTATTCCTAGGTGCTAGGAATTGATTTTGGTGATATTCTTTCTCCTGTTTCCAAGGTAACTTCTATGAGATTACTTTTATCTCTTACTGTTGCTTTTGATTTTGAGGTAGAACAGATGGATGTGAAGACAACATTTCTTCATGAGGATCTTGAAGAGGAGATCTACATGAAGCAACCTAAAGGCTTTGCAATGAAGGGTAAGAAAGAACTGGTATGTAAGTTAAAGAAGTCTTTGTATGGGTTAAAACAGTGACCAAGGATGTGGTATCAAAAATTTGATACATTTATACGGGGACTTGGCTTCACCAGAAGAAAAGTGGATCACTATGTGTATTTTAAATTAATTGGTGACCATGTTATTTATCTGGTCTTGTGTGTGGATGATATGTTTCTGGTTGGAAATGAAAAAGAAATTATCAAGGATTTGAAGACCCATTTCTCCTCCAAATTCGACATGAAAGATCTTGGTGCTGCAAAATATATTTTAGGCATGAAAATTAAAAGAGATCAGACAAAAAGGAAGCTCTGGTTAAACTAGAGGAAGTATGTCGAGACAATATTGTAGAGGTTTAATATGCAGGACAGTAAACCTGTGAGGGTTCCTATTCTTGTAGGTGTGAGGCTATTTGGTGAACAGTGTCCAAAGACACAAGAAGAGGAAGAGGACATGTCCCGTGTTCCATATGCAAGTGCAGTCAGTAGCCTGATGTATGCAATGGTCTGTACTAGACCAGACATTGCACATGCAGTGGGATTATTGAGCAAGTTTATGTGAAAACCAGGGAAGGATCATTGGACAACAGTGAAGCGGGTTTTCAGGTATTTGAGTGGCACTAGTGATTATGGTTTGTGCTACCAAGGAAGACTAGGATTGGACAAAGTGTTGAATATTCATGGCTTTGTTGATGCAGACTTGGCTGGAGATCTGGATCAGAGAAGATCTACAAGTGGGTACATGTTTAACCTGTTTGGAGGTGAAATCAATTCGATGAGTAAGAAACAATATGTAGTGGCACTATCAACTACAGAGGAAGAATACATGGCAGCCACTCATGCAAGAAAGGAATTAGTTTGGTGCAGAGATTGTGTTCAAGTATGGGGTTAGTACAGGCAGCTATAAGGATAGACTGTGACAACCAAAGTGCAATTTTCTTGGCAAAGAACCCTGCATATCATTCAAAGACAAAGCACATTGATGTTCAGTATCACTTTGTGAGGGATATGATAGAAGACAAAAAGGTGTTGCTGGTAAAGGTGGACACTTTGAAGAATACTGCAGATGCATTGACAAAACCTGTGAGCTCTGAGAAGTTCTCTTGGTGTAGAGAAACAATGGCCATTACAGGGCTAGATAAATGACTAAGCTCTCTTGTGGCCCCCTGTGGAAAGAAAAAAACAAGTGGGAGAATGTTGGGTTGTGTTATATTCCTTCCACGACTAGCCCACGTAGTTAACTGGGGGGTTGGGGTGGGGGGGGTGGTTGGAGCACCCCCCCCCTTCGTTGCGTTGATTGCGTAGTGAGGGGTGGGGTGACAAGGGGTTTGAGGGGTACCCGTAACCCCACTTCATGGGGTCTGGGGTAGTGCCTCAAAAAATTTTGGTTTTGGAACCTCTATTAGGTTGGTTTTGTGCACGATTTTCACACATGTTTTTGGACGCGATAGTTTTCGGTCCATGGTAATGGATTCTTCGGCATGTATAAATATGTATTATAACATTGAAAGGAATATAATGAAAAATCAAGCTAGTAGTCCTAGTTTTGGGATCCAGGGGAAGATCTCTGTGTATATTTTTTTTATGTGTTATGCTCTCACATTGTTTATTTTCTGTGTTTTAGAATTCGTATGCAAGTAATTTCTGTATAGGGTTAAAACTTACACTTGGGAAAGACAACTCCCTTTGGAAAATTGATCTTTTGATGGTATTTGAGAACTCGTTGAATTTGAATTTGCTTTAATGAAGTTGGCATATAGAGATTAAGTTGGTAGCGTAGGAACAATACTTATTTCATATAGTGAACATAAAATTACATGATGAAATAAGAATTTCTCTTTACAAATCATCTTCACATGGCGAAGATATCTTATTTGATCACCCTTTACTTGTTGGTCTTATGCAATGGAATGGAGTTTTATTGGAACCTTGGAAACCCTAATAACCTAATGAAACCTTGAAAAACCCTAAAATACCTAATGAGACCTGACTGATGTGATGGCATGATGTCATTAACTTTATGGACAATGGATACTTAGAAAGGTTGAAATGAGCCAACAAGGGGTAAATTTCTAAAAGGAGTAAAGGAAACCCTAATTCAACCTTCAATGACCAAATTTTTGCATGACGACCTAGTGGAATGACAAAAATTTCAGAATGGGACCCTAATATGATATGAAAAGAGGATTTTTGATCACTGATGGTAGTATGCAAATACTAACACTAACACCTATATGATGAGTTGAAGTTGATAGGAAGTGATTCATCATAAGAAAGCCTATGACATGAAACATGATATCAAGTTTTGAAAATAATTGCAAGGACGGACTCAAGGATGGTTGACGCGAATGAAGGCAAAGATTTTGCAAAAGGATTTGAACCAAGGTTGAACTTCTCTTGAACACATAATGACACTTTGATGATTTTGAGGCATTTGACTCAACGATAACACCCAAAACCATGAATATTGTCAATGAGGTTTGATTAATTGTAAGGCAAATGGATTTCCCAACCCGGACATGAATGTGACAGAGTGTCGTGTTCAAGAGTGACATGCTACCTTTTAACTGATGATGTAAAAGGGACACCATCCCCAATTTTTGCCCCAACATTACTGGCGAGTACCTCTTTACTTTTATAAGCTTCAGGAGGATAACATATTCTTGGATTGTAATCTCATCCTTCAGACGAGTCCATCAAAGTATTTTTAATGAACCATAAGAAGGAATGGTTTGGTCTCGTTATGCTTAACAAGTCCTATACTATTTAATTTTAATGAGTCCAGTAAAGGTATAACTTGATGTCATTTTATTTTAAGAGATTTGAAAAAGACACTAAAGGAAAAATCATTTAGCTCTTTAATCGTAAAATTTTAACGAGCTCAGAGAAAGTAAAGCACGATGCTATTCATTTTTAGAGAGTCAGAAGAAAAACATAAGTAGCATCCATCATGTTATTTTTTGTTAGTTTAGTCTCTCAGGTCTGAAAAAAGGATAAAATAATACAAGAGAGAACTCTATTGACCATGTTCGATCAATGTATACCTTTTTCATAAATAGTCCCAGATTAGTCTGTAAAAGGGGTAAACTTGCATTGAGTGGATGATTGTTCATTTACTTTTACGAGTTCGAACAAGAAAGTACTCAGAAATCTTTTTGGTTTTGAAAAAGTTTGAAAAGGAATTAAAATAAGACTTCATGATTTTTCGCTTTTCGTATTTTTTAAAGAGCATAAAAAACGATAAAAGTTTGCTGAAATGTCAAAAATGATTTATCTTGACTCTATAAACGATCATGCACATTCAAACTCAATAACCCATCATAACTGCTCAAACAAATGTTTTCCTTTCTATAAAATATTCAAAATATTTATATATATATATATATATATATATATTTATTATATATATATATATATATATATTATATATATAAGCCCTTAAAAACTTTATAAAGTGGGGAAAAAGTAATTTATTTTTACCAAATTTTTTTTCACCAGTTTAGAGCAGAGAGGAGTTTTTACCGTAAAACTTCTAGGATTGATTCTAAGCCGGCCGGTGGATGAAATAAGAGTTATTTCCTCTAGGTAGAAGATATTTCCCTAACTTAGCTTTTCATCCATTTATTTTTTCATTTTAAGTTTGAATTTGGTTTCTTGGGACAATTTTTTGTTAAAAATGTGTCCTTGGCCTTGCGCAGGTTTTTCTCAACTGGGCCCATAAAAGGGCAGTGGTGTAGGGACTGCGGGCTATTTTAGAAACAAACTTTGGGCCTCAAAAAACATGAAATGATTTTTAAGAAAGACTCTAATTGCCTTAAAATGGTCATTTCAGGTCATTTTGCATGCTAAAAAATGGAATGGAGGGAGAGAGAGCACAAAGCCAATGATTTGGTTGCCTTGACGGATCTGGCCACTTTGTAGGCTCTTAGGAATTGTGGCCTCCTAAAATACTGGTTAATCCCTGGGATGAAAGCCTAGGTAGATCTGCTGACATGGTTGGTGAGGACCTGGAATGTCCAGGAATAGTGTTTCATGATTGTTTATTATCACCTCACCATTGATCGCGATGACATATATTTCCTGACTGGGTTATCTCATCGGGGAGCCGATATTTCACTTTTTCTTATTGAGAGTAGGGGGAGACACTACTGATGGATACTTGCAACGCTTTTGCAGGGGTGCACCGCCCAAAGATGGACAGATTGACATTCAGTCCATCGAACTTTTACCCTTGAGGACCATTGCTTTCATTGTTAGCAAACTGTGTGGCAGTGCTGCCCTCCATCTAGCCACCTGAGCACAAATTCTGATGGCCTTGGAATGCTGGGAGTCCACGGTATACAACTGGTGTGAGGCCATAGTGGTAAGTATGAAGGGGTAGCTGACTAGGTGTAAGAATGGTAAACTAATTTTTTTTGGTTATGGAGCCATTCTAGTTGCATTTTCCCTAGAAAGGGTTCCTGTTCCTCAGCCACAACAGATTCAAGAAGATGAAGGGGGTTTGAGGGATCCATGCTTGATGACGTGGGTTACATTAATGGCATGCTACGAAGGTGACGGTCCTGTAGTGAGGTATACAACAGAGTTTTTTGACTGATTGAGTGAGAAGATTGTTCCGATCGAGGACTTTTCGTATGTCAGGATAGATTACAGAGGTGATCTTGATATTCCCCTTCCAGTCGGGGCTTAGTGGGGTGATCTAGGTAAGATTTTCTCATTTCTTGAATATTTTCAAATTTTTTTTAAATTTTAAGTGTTTTTTTTTTCTTCAGAGGCTAATTGTCTGAAAATGTATGTGCAAATGTGGGTCCAACTCGACGAGCTGGGATGAGACGATACAATATACGAGATGAACATCCTATAGTTGTTGCGATAGTGAACCCAGAGGCATATTACATCATGATAAAGTTGGAGCACAACCTTGAGAGGTTGACTACCAACTTCCCAGAGACTGGAGTTGATGACATTCCATGTGCCTATCAGAGGCATGTAGTTGGGGTTCCTAGTCTGCTTAGATGTTTGTTGCATCGAGTTGCTCGTGCTATCATGTGTTATCATGAGCATCACCATGCCTAGCTGTTCTAGTTTATAGGACCATTTTTTACCTTTTTGAGTCATTACTATTCAGAAAATAAAAGGCCACGGGGCCTTATGTCCTCGGATGACATATTTTGTAGACACACCCAAACTCTATTTTAATGAAAAATTTGCTACTTCTATCTATGTTTATCTTGATCAATGAATGAATTAATATTGTTTTTAATTTACAAATGTTGCAAATGTCTATTACACATGATTCTCCAATACATCTATCAATGTGTTTAAATATCTCGAAATATGTTGATATTCAATATAATCAAATCATCTTTCCAAGAGATGGACTTGTAAAAAAATCCTTAACATAGTTGGAATCCTAACTGAATAGATACCGTTTAAATGTAATACTATGAGCTAAGAATCTAACCTAATGATCAAACGATGAATACCAAATGTAATGGCATCACCAATAGCTCAATGACTACACTATATATTTCGTTGTTTGACCGAGACATATCTCGTGAATAGAAACTAGCTCATTACTGGGTGAATAGATAACCCATGTCGAGGAAGATAAATTCTGAGTACTACGACTAGCATCATCAACAAAGCCAATTTAATTTGGAGAAAACATCAACATCTCCAAATCAAGTGTAAAAACGAGATAAGCAGAAGAAGTAGTAAAAGACACTAATCTACCACACATACCTGAAAATGGTAAATAATATACAAATCTTCACCAAAAATGTATGCAAAATATTTCTTTAGGTAAAGACCATTTATAGGCTTTCCCAAAGGAACACCATCGTAATCAGTCAGCTCATAGGCACCTTTAGCTAATACATGTTTTATGATGTAAGGTCCATGCCACATGGGCTTGAATTTTCCTGCACCTTGCTTGTCATGAGCTTGATCATATACCAAGACTAGTTCACCTTCTCAATATGTATGAGGATTAATGTTTTGATCGTATTGAGCTTTGACACATTTCTGGTGAGATTCGCTAGCCAATACGACATTATGACGATTTTCATCTAGATGAGCTAAGTGTACAAAGCGTTCTTCGTCTGTAGAGGTAGCAGGTAATAATTCGATAGCTAATTTAAGAGATGGAATTTCAAACTCAATAGGTAATAGACTTCCAAACCATAAATGAGTTGAAAAGAGGTAAAGTCGGTCGATGTTTTTATGGTAGCGCGGTAAGCCCAGAGTGCTCAAAGGAGCATAGAGTGCCATTTTCCTTTATGGGTTCCAACTATCTGTTTAATCATATTGGTTAAAACTTTATTGACAGCTTCAAACTAACCATTAGCTTGTGGATAATACGGAGTAGAGCTATCATGGTGGAGGCCAAGTTGCACGGAAAGTTCGACCATCATAAATTTGCAAAAATGACTACCATGGTATGTGACAATAGATTGTGGGACGCTGAACCGAGCAATCACACGATTGAAAATGAAAATAGCTACAGTCTCACCATTGTCTCTATATGTAGGCATCGCCTCAGCCCATTTTGTAAAGTAATCGACTGCAAGGATGATATAACTATGCCCACCAAACAAGTGAGGGTTACAAGTGACAAAGTCGATGCCCAATTTAGAAAAAGCACCAACAACTATGATTGAGTGAAGAGGAGCGGGACGTGCTGTCATTTTGCGATCATGAATTTGGCAATTATGGCATTTTCGGACTGTAGTGATGCAGTATTAAACATTAACGACCAAAAATAGTCAGCACATAATATATTTTGGGCAGTATCATACCTATACATGTGACTGCCACATGCTCCAGAATGGCAATCATTTAATGTTTTTAAGCTTCTTCAAGAGTTAAACAATGTCGGAATACAAAATCAGCACCACGATGATAAAGTGTGTTGCCAATAATGTTGTATTATTGGGACTGGTATCGAATTCACCAATGATCAGTTTTGGATAACTTAGGCCTAAAAGTTTGTGTTTGGATACATATAATGATGTCTCCATACCAAGGATCAGACACACTAATAAGAAAGATAGATTCGTCAACAAAATAATCTTCTTGTATAGTTTCTATATCAGTGTGCGGGAAGTCACACAATAATTCGGCGAAAACCAAGGATTTCTTTGATTTGGATTTTTCAAATTCCATATCAAACTCTTGTAAAATGACTATCCACTTCGAGTATTTGCGACCTAGTAGTTGCTTCGTTAGAATATACATCATAGGGTTGCAATCTTAAATGACAATCATTTTTCGGAGAAGTATATATTGATGGAATCATTGAACAACTTGCACAGCTGCCAAGGCTAGCTTCTCCACATGTGCGTATTTAATCTCAGTTTTAGTGAGACTCCTATTTAGACAATAAATCACATGTTCACTATCATAATCATCCTCCTAGACTAATACCATGCCAATGGTGGCATCAGATGCAGCGAAGTACAAAAAGTAATCTCGACGATAATCGGGTGGATGTAGTAAAGGCACATTAGTCATCGCATGATTTAATGCATCAAAAGATTTATAAACAAGCTCATCCAAAAAAAATGGAATACCCTTTTTCAAAAGTCTAGTAAAACCCTATGTTAGTTCAGCATAATTATGAATGAATATGCGTAAAAAGTTTGTTTTCCCTTGAAAACTTTGGAGTTGAGTCAATCTAGACGGAGCAGGTAAATTCAAAATTGCCTCCACCTTGGGAGGATCAACACGAATTCCTTCCTTTTAAATGATGAATCCTAGAAGGTGAATGAATTGCACATAAAAAACACATTTGTACGGATTCAAATGAATATTGTAATGCCTACACCTAATGAAAATCACTTTTAAGTGCATTAGGTGATCCTGTCGTTTCATGGAATGAGCTAGGAGGTCATCTAAATAAGGCTGAATAATATGCTTGATATCGTGGAATGTGTAAGACATTGCTCGTTGAAAATTTGTGCCAGCATTTTTAGGCCAAATGGGATTTTGGGACAAGAAAAATTCCCCCATGGGCATATAAATGTGATCTTATATTGATCGGCAAGGATTATGTTTATCTAATTGTAGCCAGAAAACCCATCCATCAAGAAAATAATTTCATTTCTGGCACAGTCGTTGACAATTTGGTCGATGTACAGAGTTGGATAATTATCCTTGGGACATGCTTTATTGATATCTCAGTAATCAACACACACTCGAATGGTTCCTTTCTTTTTATTAACAGGCACAATATTTGATACCCAATCAGTTAAAGGAACAGGGTAAATGAATCATACTTTTAGCAATTTCTCAACCTCAGTTTTGATAGCAGCAACTTTTCACGGATGTTTAGGACGTAATCGTTGTTTGACTGGCTTAGCATTTGGATAGGTTTTTATTTCATGTACAACAGTGCTAGGGTCGATTCCTGGCATCTCTTCGTAGGACCAGGCAAAAATGTCACGGAATTCTTGAAATAGGGCTTTGTAAGTTGAAATCTCTTCTAATGAACAAGAGGCTCCTATATGAATATTTTCAATTATTCCTGGTTTTACTAAGATATCGATAGGTATTGTTGCCAATATGTTCCCTAAATTTTGTTTAGAACTAGAAGAAAGGGTAGATGTTGGATTTTAAGTATCACTAAGGGTCTCAGATGAAAATAAAGATGAAAAATTATTCTCAATTTTATCAAAAAATGTTAAGAAAGTTGAACGATGATGAGTATGGTCCCATGGAATTTCATCCAAGGTCATAAAATCCATAATCCCTCCATTAGTTAAAAAATATTTGTTAAAAGGATCGGGCATAGAGATTGGTTCCAAGCATGACAAATGAGAATATTAATCAATGATTATATTCATTTTATCATCATTAGATGTTGATGGGTTTGAAAAATACTAAATGGCCTCATAAGCTAATTCAAAAATACTACAAGGCATTTCATCACCATATAACATCATTACTGATTCCGACGGTACTTTCCATGGATCTCCCATTTTGAAAGTACTTGATGTAATCATGTTGATATGTGCTTCATTATGGAGAAGAACAGGTGGAGGGAATGTGAAAGTTCATATCAAAGATGAGTCTTTGAGCAGGCCAACACCAACTTCTTCATATGGAGTGGTCGATTTTCCAACAAATGGGATACTACTGGTAGAATTAGGGTCAGATTTATAGTAGGATAATTGATCTACTTTCACAATTCTTCCTTTGTGAAGAAACAAAATCATCCTAAAATATGATGAGACTACTGCCACCATGGCATAAGTCCAACTCTGACCAAACAAAAGGTTGTAATCAAGTTGAGCATCAACAACCTCAACGCCTATTGTGACTGTTTTTCCTTTTAACTCGATTGGAAAATCATTTAAACGTATATACAAATGAAAACCTCTCCCATCGAAGGCTTTCAAAGTCGTGGGAGATTGATTGATTTTTGGAGAACCTAAAGCTTTCCAATAGGCAATGGACATAATTCATGTTGACGCTCCTTCATCAATCGCTATTCGAAAAACTCGTCGAGTTTTGACATGAAATAGTATCTGAAAAGCCAGTTGGTGTGGGATACACGGGGCATGATTCTCAAGATAAAAAAAACAATAAAATGGGAGCCTTAAGGATCTACAACTCCTATCGCTGATAATAATAATGTCCTTTGCGCTAGACAAGTTTGCAGCACTTCAAGGTAAGACATGGCCAAAGGTGACATAGCCAAATATTTGACGATGTTATAATTTTTGGTAGCCCTTGCATGAGTATTAAAGGCTAACTTACGAAGCATACCCTTAGGAGGCAGACGAATTACCATGTGAGTATTTGGTTTTTCAATGTGTAATGGTTCAGAAGAAGGAAGAGTAGACACTGAAGCTTGACTAGATGAGCTGGAGTCATCTCCATTTTCAACAAGACTCTTTGATGTGTAATCTTCGGATCTCGTTGCTACCACAACTTTGGAATACATCATAATGATATTTGCCAATGGGGATGAGGAGGATTGGTTGTGAGAGACCATTTTACTATCTTGAGGAAAAGGATCCTTCAAAATAGTGGGTGTGGGCAAACGTTTGACGAATTTTAAAACTTTGGCCCAATGAGGGCACTCCTCAGTATAATGATCTTCCTCACAAATCAAGCAAGGATATCAAGGTTTCCTCTTTCCATCAAACGGTTCATTCTTGTCTGATTTCTCCTTAGAGTGGTTGTCTTGTTTAGTTTTTCCTTTTCCATTTTTCTTATTTCCGTATGATTTACCTTTTCTAGTAGATGAATCTACGACGTTGATTTTGAAAGTAATTCCAAGAGAAGGATCTTCATTAGGTGAATCAGATAGAGCCAAAATTTGAATATTTTTAGAATTTTTCTTTTTGTTCTTAGTCTTTTGGCTCACATAACCAATCATGCCATCTGGGGCATGTGATCTTGGAAGAGGTAGATTACTTGGAGTAGATCGGGGTAAATCTAAGATCTTTTCATACAAAGTACTAGATTGACTATAAACAAGATCAAGATATTGAGCATGAAAAATCACCTACTCTTCAGTTACAACACCCCCTTTCGCCACATCTTTAGTTATTACTGGTAAAAGTAATTTTATAAACCATTTGGCCAGAATCTAGTCTGGAATGTAAACTTTGACTAGGTGACTTTTTTGTCTCCATTCGTGAATGTGATCTAAGATATGGGTATACGTTGACTACTTTAAAGGAGTCAAAATTTCAGTTCCATTATCATACCAAACGGGTAACTGAAAATGGATCAAAAAGGCTGTAACAAGGGCATTGAATGTGTTGAAAGAAGCGTGTGGTAATTCCACATACCATTTGGCTATCGAACTGATTAGGGTTCATTGAAAAAGTCTTAATCTAATAGAATCATCATTTAACAAGTTGGACACACACAAAATATGGTAGGTCATGACATGGTTGGACTGATATTCACCCGACTTACCTTCAAACTTAGGAATGTCACTGGGAAACTTAGTAGGAATGGCCGACCAATAGGGTAAATAAAGAAGTGGATCATTAGTTAACCGAGAAAGGTCAGAAAAATCCAAATTTGCAATGAAAGGCAAGTGGTGATTGGGGTCATGTGATGGATATTGATAACCCTGAGGGGCAAGTCCCATACCAGGAGGAGGATATCCAAGATATCCTGGGATAGCTTGAGCAGTTGGGATTTGCATACCTCCTAGGTATCCAGGATGAGCCATATCGTATTGCGGTTGAATAGGTTGTTGAAATGCATGACCTAGGTATGGTTGATTTTGGAAGGCAAGATTCTGACCCATTTGACCTTGAATAAATTTTCCTTGAAAGGGTTGGCTTTGCAAGTTTTAACGTTGGAGAAATTTAGCTTGAAGTGTAGCTTGAACAAAATGTCTTCGGGGTATACCTTGGAAAGATATCCCTTTAAAAGGTACTTGCATAGATGGAACACTAGGCTGAATAACATGTGTTTTAGCTGTTTATGGAATCGTAGGAATGGATTAAACACCAGATGCCTAAGGTAAAGGCTGAACAATAGGTTGCATAGTAACCTATGATGTAAGCAGGATAATTATTTGCAATACTCCTGGAATTGGTGTTCTAGGTGAACTTGAACCTGGGTTCTGAAAAAACGTTGCCATAGCGGACTGCCCTACAATTTTATGGGTATTTTGGATGGGCTGTTGAAGTGATTGTTGGGCAGGTGTCGATGAGGTAGCCTTGACGGTTGGTTGAATTTGAGAAGACATGCCTTAAAAAGGCATTTGTTGCATAGGTTGTTTAAGAGGTTGGCCAGGTTGATACAAAGGCACTTAAGAAGTAACAGGGATTGACTATTGAGAAGGGTTCCAGATTGTATTCAATCCAAGGTAAGGTATTCCATAGGAAAATTGAGGCATGACATGCTGACCAAAACCGGTTTGAGGCATTTGAGCACACTTAAAGTAGTTTCTAGTGGGGTGTTCCCTCCCAGCTACAGGTAAATTCCACCAAAAGGTTGTCCTCCAAGTGGAGGATACGATGGTTGCCCCCTAGGCAGATAATAAACACCTGTTGGGTTAGCTTGTGGATTACCAACATTACCAAAAATAATATTAATGGTTTGTTTAGACACCAAACCTTCATTGGTAGGGTTAATTACACCAGTTGAAATGTTTGAAGATGGGTTCGAGGAAGAAGCTCCTGAATAAGCTCCTGCGAGAGAGTGATATCTAGGTGGTAAAAAACCACCATACAATGTGGACTCCAAAGAAGTGGAATACATGAATGTATTTGTCACGACACTTATAGGAATCAATGTGGACTAGTCAAAACTGGGTATGGTAGAATAAGGATTCACGTAACAGGGAATCCCTTGCCCTGAAAAGTTCAAGGGTGTAAAATACCAAGGGTTAGGGTGAAGAGATCGAAACAAAAGTTCTGAGATATCTGCATGTTCACTGGTAGAGACTAGAGGTTCTTCCTCTTTGTTTGAAACAAGTTATTCCATGGCAATTAGACCAGTAAGAAGACCATCAGAAATGATAATTTTCACTTGCAGTGAAAGTGGAGGATCCAGAATATTTTTTGTAGCAGGTGTATGTATTTCAGGCTCAGAAATATCAGACTCAGATTCATCAATATCTAGTTCAGAAACTGGATTTCTATCAGAAGATTCTCTGGTATCTCATTCAGTTTGAATGATTTCAGTAATTTGTAAATCACTTACTGTTGAATATGATGTTAAATCCTAAGTTTGATCAAATTCAGTTTCTATTACTTCAATGCTTGAAATAGTGGATGTTATAGGTTGATTAACTTCAATTCCTTTTATATCAGAATATATAATAGTAGAAGTTTCAGTTTCTGCTACAATTCCAATTTCAAATGATTTAGATTTTTCTGCTTTAATCTTCTCTAACTGACTTGGTGTATACTGAGGGGGATCCCTTAGTATCCTACGCGAATGTCTTGGTAATTCCGCCATTTTTTTTTAAATTATTAATCAGACAATATCTAAATTACACCTGGATTCTCTAAAAAGTTAAAAAAAAAACACAAAAAGTAACACGCGCTAAAAAATCTAGGAGTTCAAACCACACAAACTTATTCTTCACAGAGATCAATATATACTACTTGGTGATGAAATCCAACATCGAAGAGATCAAGGTGAATTTTTCTATAGAAAATGAGTATTTGGACCAATTACCCCGACAACCTGCTTAATGAAACAGTCTGCTGCAAGTAACTATGATATAAACCATCCTGAGCAAAGATTACCCTCCAGAGAGTCCAGTCTAGGCAACATCTATTCCAGGTACAATAGGACCTTCCCTCTTCTGTCACCTTAGGTAGAGCCTTAGGATTATGCTCACTATGTTCACCAAATACAACAATTTTACGTAGGGGATAGTCATAGGTCGAACGTACACACAAGGGAGGAGTAACAAGCTCAATCCCCTTGAAGGATCCTCCACATGATCAATTGGAGATTTACTTTCAAGTGACCCGAAGTACCTTTCGACACTGTTGTAATTCTTGTAAATCATTGTATCTAAGCCAATGAAGTGGGTTAGATCACTTCACCAGAGTCGACATGACCTTGTGCTTAACTCATGTATAAGAAGAGCTTCCCAGAGAAAAACAGAAATACTTGGATTTTCTCTCCCTAACTCAAGATTCTATTGTCTGTTTGTAGCTTTGGAAAGTTTACTTCCTTCCCTATTCCAAAGCCCTACACTTAAGCTAATGTAGGTGAAAAGAGCCCTAAAAAATATCAAATTCTAAGTGAATTTTAATTAGCATTGTATTATTAAGCTTTTCTTTTACTCAATGGGTAATATAGGTGAAACTTATGATGTTGTGACGACTCGGAATCTTAATGCACTCTAAAATGAAAAAGCAACTTTCAATTTTCGATGAAATTCTATTTAGAGAAAAGAAAGAGTTTTCTTTGATTTTTGAGAATAAAATGCAACAACTCACATCTTTTCAACTTTTCTCAAAACAACCAATTTCACTATTTTGTAATGAAAAATGAAGCCAACAAACTGATTTCCAAATTTCCCTAATTATCAAAATAAACTAACAAACTATTTTCTTCTAATCACTTGAAACTTTCAAGCACACAGAAATCAATCAAGAAGATGGAGAAAATAAATTTTCTCCAATGAATGCTTTGATTCGATGATAATAACAGTGCAATCACGAAAAGTTTCCAAGATGAAAGAAACAACTTCTTTTATCAAGCAAAAATAACTATGATTTTTCCACAAAAGCACAAGGTCTTCAGAAACCCTACCTTGTAATTCAAAGTGATTTTGACTACAAATAAATAATTTTTAAAGCTTAACCAGTGTATTTGACAGAAAAAAATAAGAATATCAATGATAAAAAGACATTCAAGCTTGTTTTGATCAATAAACAAATCATCCAGTCAAAACCCTAAGGTATTCTTCCAAAACGACTTAATTTTCAGAAAAGCATTAACAAAGCAGTCAACTGAGTCTAGAAAAGACAATGCACAATCCAAACAAATAGAATGACACGTTCAAAAAGACAAATTCAGGTCTAGGTTGAAGCTATGATAAAATTTCAAAAATTTTCAAGGACTGTTTGGGTTTCCAGTAGGCAACAATGCACATGCGCTCAATTGCTATGGGAAAAAGGGTGCAGATCTACGCTCTGTGTACAAAAAGAAACAATGTAGGGAAGAAAACTTAAAGAAAAAAGAAAAAAAAAACTCAAAAATCAACCAATCAGATCTAAAAGGCCATTAATTTATGAAGACTAAGGGTTGGATAAATTAGAAACAATAGAAAGCAAGGCTAAGTAAAAGGACGAGAACAGAGATGTTCCCCAGTATGGTTGCCAATTTGTTACACCAGACAATCCCTCTTGCAGACAAGAGTGATCTCCCTATATCCTAAATGGAAACTAGAAACAATCATGACAAATGAACTGACACTTTCCCTAAGTTGAACTTAATCGAATTACAAGCAGTCTAACTGATAGATAGACCTCTTACGGGTTTCACAAAATGCTTGATGAAGATCCATGGTTGTGACATGATGCATCTCTTCAATGCTTAGTAGAAACTGCAAACATAAACCATAAAAATATCAAAAGCACAAGTGATATAGTAATTCAAACAACTTAGCCTAATGATAAAGGAAATTAGGGATTGAACTTACCTTAATGAACATAATAACCAATTGCAAACTATTCATCATTCATAAAAGACAAAAATCAATGGTGGAAAGTGCTCATTTGTATTAATCAGAAGACAAGAGGAGTCTTACAACCTTCGCCTTGATGTCATGAGGTCCCTCCCAAATGCCTTCAATCTCCTCCTTAGATAAAAATCTCTCCAATCTCAAACTAGTAACATAAGTTTGTATTCTTTGAATTCAGACCTCCTCCATCCGTCAACCCACTAGTCCTTTTATAGATCAAAGAGGGGGAAGTTTCAGATCCCTAAGAAAAGGGTGAACCTCCTTTAGTGAAGGATTAGCTTACCATGAGAAAAGGGATGGAGATGCATCTTATGAGGGTTATAGTTCGAATAGTCATCACTTGGAAGCTTTCAGT
>APFE030386975.1:0-18559 GCA_000404065.3 Pinus taeda | reverse complement strand
TAAGATGAAACTCGCGCCTTTTGACCTTTACAGGAGTACGCACCCATCCCTTGACTTACAGAGTGTACAAGTACGCAGTACAATGAGCTTGGGATGCGTACACGCAGGCAAGGTAGAGAGAACCTGCGTACCCAGAGATAAACATGATTTTTAATGACTTTCTCTCTTTTTTGAAGTTTGACATGGAGAGCAGAGGTATAAGGCTTGACAAGGAGGATAATATGACTATTGATGGAGCCACATTAACTGCAGATAGTCATGGTGACAAATTTCAGTGTAACAGATGGACTTCCCGTGATGGGGGTGTCAACAGAACTTGGAAGGTGAGTGATTGCACGGAAGGGGTGACTGAATTCTCGAGGAACTATGTAGCAGATAAGGGAAGGTCACGGATGGATTTGTTTTGGTCATTAGAATTTCTAGATGGAATCAGATGCACATTGGAAATGTGCCCTAGAACAATGAGCTGATAACTTTTTGCTAAGAGGATAGGTGGTGCCGGATTATAATGCTATACATTGGATAAAAATTTGACTTTGCAGTGATTTCTGGACTTCCTGGGAAGGAGGTGGATCCTGGTATTACTTTGAGGGTGGAGGTTTGAGCCTCTGGATTCCCTTGTTGTGGATGCAGGCATCATATTAATTTATTTGTTGGTTGATAAAATGTGCAAATGTGTATATGTATATGTGGTTATTGTAAATACTGTAATGAGCTAAGTTATAAAGCTCCAGTATATGGTATTTGTCAAGTTTTCATGATGTTTTTATTTTGAGTAGGTATTTCATTGTAAATACTGCAATGCATTGTGTTATAAATCTCGATGGGAAGTATGTTTTGTTTTCAATAGTCATGTTGGTTATAGATCCCATTGAACACTGAGGACGATGTTCCCCCCAGGGGGAGGGTTCTGTAACAGCCATGGTGAAAATTCCATGTAAAAATATGTAAATACCACAGATGATGGGACACCTATTCGAAGTTGAATGGTGGGTGGAAACATCCTAATGGGTGTTGATTTGGTTTATTATGGCTAAGGAAATTGGAAAAGGAAATGGTTAAGGCATTAAAGAGGCAAAAAGGTATTTTGGCACATTTATTTATGAAAATAATGGAAATTAGGAGAAAAGGAAGGTGAAAGGTCACAGATTGTATCTGAGAAGGAAATTGAAGGAAAATATAGAAAATGAAGAAAATAAGGCCTAATTAATAAAAATGATTCTAAGGATCAGTGGGAAAGACTTCGTCAGTTTAGTTTTGGAGCTCTATCATTATTCTCTCTCTCTCATACTCTTCGATACTTAGGTTTTCCTGGAGCACTCTTGGAGGTTGTGGCATACTTGGATTTTTGGAGCAAGAAGGAAAAGGGAGAGCAGGAAAGCACAAGAGGGCATCAGGATCAACAACTGCATCAGACTTGCTTGTAGGTACCGAGTTGCATGTATGTTTTCCTCACTTGCTTTTGGATCCATGGCACATGCATGTGGTTTCTTGGTGATGATATGTCACTGGCAAGGAGGGCTTCCAAGATCAACAATGGATTTCCTATCCTTTCCATTTCCTAGATAACCATGGCGATTGTGGGTTTATTGCATTGTTTGTTTTGGTTGGTTCTCATGTTTCCTTAGCTTGGGTTGAGCTATTAGTTCCTGGAATCCTTGGTTATAAAAATGCCCTGGAAGCCTCGTAACGACTTAGGTTGAGTTGCTAGTCTTGTAGCCTTTGTTGGAAAAAAGCTCTAGAAGCCCTGTAATAGCTTGGGTTGAGTTACTAGTCCTGGAAACCTTGGTTGGACAAAGGCTCTAGAAGCCCTTGGTGGGTTGATTTACTAGTCCTAGAAGCCCTAGTTGGACAAACGCTTTATAAGCCTGGTAAAAGTTGTGGGTTAAGTTACTATTCCTGGAAGAATTGGTTGGAAAAACACTCTGGATCCCAACAGTAGCCGTGGGTTGAATTACTAGTCCTGGGATCTGGGTTGGAACAAATTCTCTGGAGCCCTAGAAGGCTGGGATAGAGACCGATATGATGATGGTTTTGAGATGTCCGACTATGAGGTGGAATCACTATTTGATGGGTTGAGGTGGATGGCCTCTGGAAGCCCTAGATGAGTTCTGATTGATATGTTCTATGAAATCCCACATTCATGCTTGGAATATGGCATGAGGGTGATGGTTGAAGAGAGATTTGGCTCAGCCATTCCATGGTCGAGTGGAATGTGGAAGTGCCATCCTAGGTTTAGATCTTGCATCATTAATGAAAGGTTATTTCTCTTGGTATTTCTATGAGTATTATGATGGATTATATGTGGCATACATGGACGTTATTTCATTGATATTTATGTCCCTATTATGTTGGTTATGTACATGTTTTATGATAGCATCTATGTATGACTCTCATCATATTTCTATTTGTAAATGAATGAATAATGTATCTATGATCTAATGGATGGAATGATAGTTAATGTGTTAATGCATCAATGCTCCATGACGAATCTCACATAAGTATGAGACTCCTATGCTTAGATCCATTAATTACACATATAGATTACATTTTCATGATATGTTTGACGAAATGCCTGTCATGGTTAGTAGGGGTCCAGTTAAGGTCTTGAACAAGTATTTTCTTTGGCACTTTCATTCCTTGTTATATTATTTTTTTTAAGTTAAATTCCATTCTGGGCGGTGTCCCGGGCTCTGGGCCAAAACAGGTGGCTCAAATCCCAGAATGCTAGAAAAATAGAGTGTTAGTTTAGAGACTAAATTTCCTGGGAAGTGTTTAGGAAGCGTTATAACTTGCCTTGGAAGTATCTAGGGAGCATTATATCTGGGGTCCTGTTATGGTCTTGGACAAGTATTTTCTTTGTCATTGTCATTCCATGTTATATTATTGTTTTTAAGTTATCATTCCATTATGGGCAGCATCCTGGGCTCTAGGCCAAAACAGGTGGCTCAAATCCCGAAATGCTAGAAAAACAAAGTGTTAGTTTAGAGACTAACTCACTTGGGAATTGTTTGGGGAGCATTATAACTCACCTCAGTAGTGTCTAGGGAGCATTACTCTGCCCTAAGTTTCTCAAAGAGTAGTGGGACCTAGGTATAGGATGTCTGAGTGGCTGACCTCTCTCCTGAAGGTTTTGTTGATGATATTGGATGATTATGTGTGATTTTCTGTTGATTCCATTTCCTTAAAGTCACTAAGGAGGTTGAGCCTTATCATAGTGGCCTCTCTTCGCATGTTTACCCTGATTGGCCAGTTGCTTGGGTAGATGTGGGAGGAGGGTGTTACAATACCTTTTCCAAGTTCCTATTAACCATGTGGTTAGTTTTTTGAACTTTTCCCGCTTGAGACATGTTTTGAATAATGTTGTGGAATATGTGGAATCCATCCTCCTTTAGTTTAATAAGCTTTCACCATAATAGTTAAGGGGAAGAACCAAGAGGCTTTATACCAGGTTTGTAATTTACTTACATCTATTAGGATTTTTAATAGGTATATAACAATATCATGGAGGAGATGAAACCTAAGTATCATATTTTCTCTCACCACATGGATGCATGCTAAGTGTTTAACAAAATTCGTGCACACTAAGTGTTTCAAATAATGTCTAAATGAAATGTGATCTTCAAGACTAAAATAATTGCAAGTTGTGGTTGGTTAATGATCACATTTGTGGTTACAATGTCACTAGATGTGATGGTGATAATGTGGCGATCATGAGGTCATATGAGGGAAAATCCATGATTTCATTGTTGTCATTGATGGCAAAGGAGAAACCACAAGGTATGTTTGATGTTTGTGGTTCTGTGAGATGCATTATGTTGAAGAGGTACAAGGAAAATCAATGAGAATTATGTATGCATAGTTGATGTTGCAATGCTTGTTGTAATGTTGTGGGCAAGTTGCAGAGAACAAAGATATGGAATTGGAGAGTGAATGTTTTAGGCTTGCATATGTTGTATGTATGAGGCTGATTTGAAGGCTAATGTGTCTTTTCATATGGCATTGGAGATATTCTTTACATGTTGATTTGAGGTTGATGTATGATGTTGACACTTGGTATGCTTAATAACTTGTATGCTTATGAGCAGGGTAAAGGAGCAACAAAGTATGATGGAACCGTTTATGTATACATAGTTGAACATATATTGTTGATGGCATGCTTGTGTTGATGCATTGTTATGTCTTGGAGGTGAAGGAGAAAAACTTATTAGCTTTCTTTTATATGTTATTATTGCATGTTGAGCTAATTGTATGTTGATGATGTTGCATATATTGTTATGGATATATGGTTGAGTTAATGGCTTGGTTGTCATGGTTGCAAAGCAACTTGATATGCTTGGTATCCTTGTTGGGTTTGGGTGCAAGGTATGCTAGATATGCTATAAATATTAACAAAACAAACGAGCAACAAAGTATCATGGCACAATTGGCATATGCACAATTGTGTGAAGAGGTACATTGCGTTATGCTTGTTTTGATGCATTGGTTATGTAGTTGTATAGATTGAGCTAGTTTGTTATCAAAGATTGTTATGATGATTGAGATGTTGTGATGCAAGACGATTGTTGTGATGCAAGGCAAAGGCAAGGGAAAAGGCATGCAAGACTATGGAAAAGGTAGATGTGTGAGGAACATAGTTGTAGAGATGTTGGCTTGCATATATTTTATGTATAATGTTCATTAAAAGATGTTTGTTGTCATCTTTAAAGGTGAACTATATTAATTCATGCTATTTGAATATGTTTAAATTTATTTTGACATGAAGAATATGAATGCATGTTATTTGGATATATTGAAATTCATTTTATGTATTTTAATATTCAAGATTTGAAACAATTTTGGAATTGAAGAGACACTGTTGGAAATCTAAGAGACATGTTTTGACATTTCGGATTCGTGTGTGTGGAATACTAATAGCCATCAAACATCATTTATAAAATTATGTGAGGTTAGAGGGTTGGATGGTTTAGAGTTAGAGAATGTGAGATATGTTTGAGATGATGTTAATTAGTTACTTGACACATACATAAAGTTGGTGTGAAGAAGAATTGAGGAGAAGAAGAAGCAGAGACAAAGATGGAGGTATACAGAGTTATAGACTAGGTAAACCAACATGTTTTTTCTTGCATGTATCAGGGGATTGTAGTCTCCTTTCAAGTTGTAGCTTGATAAATAACAGGTTGGAGCCTGTTGAGGTAGGAACCTCCTATGGGTTGTACCCTACATAAAACTTATGGGAGTTGGAGCTTCCTCACATGTTGTAGCTTGCAAAAAAATTGAGTTAACAACCTCCTGTAGGTTGGAGCCTACAAAAAATCAAATGTAATAAGGGAGTAAGAGCTTGCCTTTGCATCACAACAATAACAAAGTCAAGCTTTTCTCCCTTTATGGGTTTCCACTTATATCTGGTGTTATGTGATGACTTTTTGTGTTGATTTTATTATGTCATGAAAGTTGTTATGTTGTGGTTCACATATGACATATTGTTCATATATTAAATATACAGTTTATATGGTGTTAAATTGTTCATTGAATAGTTCAAATACACATTAATAAGAAGAAAAGAAAAATTTGTAGATAAAGGAACTAAATTGATTCACCCCACCTTCCAACAGACCCCACCACCCCCACCACACCCCCCCCCCCCCCCCCCCCCTCCCTCCTCTTAGTTCGTAAGTTTCCATCAAACCATCCATTACAAGTTTAATTATTTGAATCAAGTTCCTCCATTAACACAACATTATAGAAAAATAGGGGATGTCAATGACATAACAATGTTTTTTATATGTTGGTAAGTATCTAGATAATCATCATTTGTTTTTAAATTACAACATTAGTAAGGATTCAATGGTATCCTTAGTCCTTCATATTTGTGGAGGTAGAGGAAGTAAGGATATACCCTTCCCATCTAATAGATGCTCTTTTAAAGATGTAGTCAATAGAAAATCCTCTATAACTAAGCTATTCATACACCTAATGTGTATAATGTGGAGAAGTCAAAGGAGGTTCTAATACTGGAGGTAATAGGGGAGGTAGTTTTGAGCTCCTTTCATACTGTTGTAGCTTATATTGTGTTTTTAGCTTTATTTATCAGTTATATCACTGTAGGGGTTCAACCTCAATGAAGCTCCCTTATTTTATTTACATCCGCAAAGTCTAAAAGTAATGAAGTATTTATTTGTTATAATATAAAAATCACAAAAGAAACAAGTGTAAAAGAATTGGCCCATGTGATCAAATCAAATCACAATATAAATAATTATATGGAGCCATAACCAATATGTATATATATGTGTGATAGCAATGCAATTAGATCGCAATCACAAAACACAACGGGCATTCATATGAAGCACTGAGTAGGCAAACCCGAAATATATATATATATATATATAAGCCCGAATGGGTCTGACATATTCCCATAGCACCTCAGCTTCCACCGATTGTGATTCACGATAACTAGACCCGAAACATATATACATTGTGTTTATAAGTCTCGGTGGGTCCGTTGTATTGAAAATCCCTTCATATACATGTATATGGGTCCCGCCGATTGCGATTTGCGACGGCGGACCTGAAAAACTATATATTGTGTTTTTTAATTCCGACGGGTACGCAAGGCATCTTATCCATATGTGTTAGTTCATTCGCTGATTGCGATTTGCAATAAAGTTTTCAGACCTGATAGTCCATACATTATGTTTTATAACTCTGACGCGTTCGTTATATCGTGGTTTTGTTGAGGATTGCGGTTTGTGATGGAAAGTCAATGAAACATTGAACAGGTAGATCCGATGGATTTATGAAGCAAAGTTAATTCTTTTTCAATTCCGCAGTTACCAAAGGTTTGCGTTAATTTCACTGGGTAAAGGGAAGAATTAGTGTTAGAGTTGAAAAGGTAATTGATGGATTTATTTATGTTTTTCCAATAAGAATACTCCCGACATATATGTGGCCCGCTTTCAAAGCTTTTGGCACAGTTTTACATTTGTTATGAGTTTCAATATTTTGTATGTAATAAAGTTGAATAATCTCAAATAGGAAGTAGTTTTATAACTATTATAAAGTAGTTTATTAGCTGTTTTAAGAAATCAGTTTCAAAAACTAATTTGATAGAAGAGATAAAAGCTTGAAAAGGGAATTGTAAGGGTGGTTGGAATTTTGGAGAACCCAGAGACAAGGCCATTGTAGTCATGATATAATTGATTATTAATGAAGAATCAAAAGTTTCCATGCATTTTTTTGGTATGATTTTGTGACCTCTCTGTTATGTGCCATCTTATGTTTTCTTCCTTCAAGTATGGTAATGAAGCTGTAGGTATTTATTTGCTTAGGTAGATAAAGTTAAAGTTCCTTAAAAGAGTGCTCCTGTACTTGAAATTTTCACCTTTCTTTCTAAGTTATAGATAGTAGTTTCTGTGCAAGGAAGCATATTATCTTTAACTTTTCCAAGAGTCATAGATAGTAGGTTCTGTATTAAACAACATATTGTCCATGATTCAGTTCTCACCTTCATAATTCTTCTAAGTTATAGATAGTAGTTTTTGCATAAGGCAGCATACTATTTTTAACTTCTTCAAGCTTTCCTCATTTATCATTCATATTCAGCTAATCAAATGGCATTCTGATATTTCCTTGTCACCTAAGTATTGAGAGTAAAAAACCAAGTCTCCAGGTCCTTCATTCGAGAACACAAAATATATCTAAGTGACAAATAAGTGATAGTAAAAAATATTTATTAATGTCTTAAGCACAATTTCTCTATAGCCAGGAAATTGGTTTCTTAAGGTACAACATTAATTAACGTCGTTGTCGGGGAGAGAAGACAAGAACATTTTTCCCTGGGTTTTCAATATTTTCTTTGGTTGTTCAGTGAGGAGGAAATATTTGGCTGTTTTGAATAAAAGTAATTGAATAAGAGCACTTTTCCTTGGGTTTATTAAGTTTGAAGCCGATTCTTGAGAATGACAAGTTTCAGTAGTTGGCTGTACATTCACACCTGTGATTTTCACTTTCAACATTGATTGGTGACTCCACTGTGCTTTGAAGATCTCTTTTCTGGGTTTTAATGGCTCTCCCTGCATTCTTAGTCCATAAATTTGATCCATTTGATTTTACTGGGATCACTAGATATCCTCATGATATGCCTGCATGGAATAAGTATCTTCCAGAATTTAGTAGAATGGAATATGAAGATCCAGCTCAACATCTCCAAGAGTTTCATGAATGCATGGAGTAGCAGGGCATCATTCATGAAGATGTGAAGATGAAGTTGTTTTTGTTTTCTTTGGACCAAGAACCTAGGGTTTGGTTCAGGTCTCTGCCTTGTTCAAGAATTTCATCTTTGAAATATTTCCATTCAGTATTCAATTCTTATTATAGAACTTATTATCCACACAAGTTTCTTTTTGAAGGTTGTTTTGAATATTACAATTTTAAAGAAACTTTAAAAGCTCAAGATAATCCTATTGAGGAAACTAATGATCTTGTTGATAATATATCAAGCATTCAGAGAAGTTATAGCCAGATTAACTATGAGAAAGTCTCTGAAAGCGAGGAACTATAATTTTCTTAAAATAATGCAAAGACGTTTATAAAGAATTTCTCTTCAATAATCTCCCAAGCAGAAAATTGGTTGACTATGTTCCGAGCAAATCAAGAGAGTATTCAAATGGCGGAAAGTTCAAACATGCACCAAGAATTTCTACTTAGCAGTCGAGAAGAGGAAGAAATAATTAAGTTGAAAATAAATCTCGAGATTTCCTATTTTTTTAAAATTTGATAATCCTCCTATCTATAACAAAAATGGTTTAAATGGGGAACAGGACGAAGCTCTTCAAGTTCATCAGTTGGGTGTTGAACATACAGGAAGAAACCAGCAAGTGGGATATGTTGGACAACAATATATTGAGCCATCTATCATAGCAAAAGAGGCTATCTTATGTAAAACGAAAGTTGATAAAGAGATTGTATATCATTGCATTGAAGAACATAAGGATGCCCATGGATCAGAGGTAAAAAATCTATTTGAAGCTGATCATATGTCGTATAGTGATGTAAAAAAAATTCTTTTTCTTCATGAGGTTAGAATTACAAATTATTTTCAATCAAAGCTTAGAGATGAAAAATGGAGACATGAAAGTGACATAAATCATTTTCTTAAAGATGTTGCTGATTTTTTTGTTGAACATATTATCCCAACAGAAGGTTTAATTGAGCAGGAACCTTCATACGTAGAGAATTTCTTTTTTGGAGTTGATTAAGAACATATTTTTTCTTATACTTTTGAAGATCTTGTGGCAGATTACATGGAACAATTTATCAGTAGTCTACACATATCATTTTGTCAATATAATCCTAATTTTTGTTGTGAGTTGCTTTTATGCATAACTTATTTTTTGTTTAAGATGAATTGCATTTTCAAGATTCAGTGGTAGAATGGTTCTAGATTAAGCACCCAAATGCTAACCTAGTACCATTGGAAGATTGAATTCACTTAATGGAGATCAATCATGTGCATATGTAAGAAATTGTACATAGATAACCTCAAGTGTTGAGCATTTGGTTTCCAGTTGCAGTTCTTCAGTTTAATCATTAGTTGATGAATAAGGGTGACTTTCCCAGTTGGAAACTGGTTTGCAGAGGTTTCAGACTTCAAGAATGTCAGGTTTCAGTTTGTCAAATTTCAGGGTTTTGACAGTTTTGGACTCCATGCCCAACTAAGGCTATTGATCTACGATTCTCAATATTTTTCTATCAAAGAGCAAGCATATTATCACTGCAGATATTGGCATGGGTTCACTGTATAAATTTTTACACATTTAAGTTTGGCAAAACATTGTATGAATCCATGCCCAAGGATAAGGCACTGATCTGCGGTTCTTAGTGCTTCTGTGGCAGAAGCACTATCCCCAGTTGGAGCCAGATGTTGTAGCTTATATTGTGTTTTTAGCTTTATTTATCAATTATATCACTGCAGGGGTTCAACCTCAATGAAGCTTCCTTATTTTATTTACATCTGCAATGTCTAAAAGTAATGAAGTATTTATTTGTTATAATATATCAAAATCGCAAAAGAAACAAGTGTAAAAGAATTGGCCCATGCGATCAAATCAATTCGCAATATAAATAATTATATGGAGCCATAACCAATATGTATATATATGTGTGATAGAAATGCAATTAGATCACAATCGGAAAACACAACGGGCATTCATATGAAGCACTGAGCAGGCAGACCTGAAACATATATATATATTATATATATATATATATATAATATATATATATATATATATATAATATATATATATTTATTTATTTATTTATTTATATATATTTAAAAGCCCGATGGGTCCAACGTATCCCATATCACCTTAGCTTCCGCCGATTGTGATTCACGATAGTTGGACCCGAAACATATATACATTGTGTTTAAAAGTCTCGGCGGGTCCGTTGTATCAAAAAGCCCTTCATAGATATGTATATGGGTTCCGCTGATTGCCATTTGCGATGGCAGACCCGAAAAACTATATATTGTGTTTTATAATTCCGGCAAGTCTGCAAGGTGTCTTATGCATATGTGTTAGTTCATTCGCCGATTGCGATCTGCGATAAAGTTTCCAGACCCGATAGTCTATACATTATGTTTTATAACTCTAACGCATCTGTTATATCACGATTTTGTTAAGGATTGGGTCAATATAATGTTTGAAAGTGCCGATTGCGATTTGCGATGGAAAGTCAATGAAACACTGAACAAGTGGATCTGATGGATTTATGAAGCAGAGTTAATTCTTTTTCAGTTCCACAGTTCCCAAAGGTTTGCGTTAATTTCACTGGGTAAAGGGAAGAATCAATGTTAGAGATGAATCCGAAGAAAAGGTGGTTAGTCGGGTTTATTTATGTTTTGCCAATCAGAACACTCCCGACATATATGCGGCCCCCTTTCAAAGCTTTTGGCAGCTTTTGGCGTAGTTTTACATTTGTTATGAGTTTCAATATTTTATATATAATAAAGTTGAATAATCTCAAATAGGAAGTAGTTTTATAACTGTTATAAAGCAGTTTATTAGCTGTTTCAAGAAATCAATTTCAAAAATTGATTTGATAGAAGAGATAAACGTCTGAAAAGGGAATTGTAAGGGTGGTTGGAATTTTGGAGAACCTGGAGGAAAGGCCATTGTATTCATGATATAATCGATGATTAATGAAGAATCAGAAGTTCCATGCATTTGCTGGGTATGATTTTGTGACCTCTCTATTATGTGCCGTCTTATGTTTTCTTTCTTCAAGTATGGTAATGAAGCTGCAAGTCTTTATTTACTTAGGTAGATAAAGTTAAAGTTCTATAAAAGAGCGCCCTTGTACTTGAAATTTTCACCTTTCTTTCTAAGTTATACATAGTAGTTTCTATGCAAGGCAACATATTATCTTTAACTTCTCCAAGAGTCATAGATAGTAGGTTCTGTGTTAAACAACATATTGTCCATGATTCAGTTCTCACCTTCATAATTCTTCTAAGTTACAGATACTAGTTTCTGCGTAAGGCAACATACTATTTTTAACTTCTTCAAGTTTTCCTCATTTATCATTCATATTCAGCTAATCAAATGGCATTCTGATATTTCCTTGTCACCTAAGTATTGAGAGTACAAAACCAAGTCTCCAAGTCCTTCATTCGAGAACACAACATATATCTAAGTGACAAATAAGTGATAGTAGATAATATTTATTAATGTCTTAAGCACAATTTCTCTACAACCAGGAAATTGGTTTCTTAAGGTACAACACATACTATGATGAAAGGAAATAGTTTGTTGGTTTCATGGTTTCCGACCTCCTACATCAGATTTATATAAATGGATCTTAGATTCAAATTGAACAAAACATTGCAAGATATATCTTATTTCCAAATGTCTTTTTATTTTCCATTTCACAATCTTGTTTAACATCAATTCTTTTTTCAGGATAATCCTCAATTCTAGGAAGGAAGGTATTTCCCTAACCCCATTGTTCCCCAAATTTAACTCATCCAATGTATATGCAACAAAAAATGTTTGTTTAGATACACCTCCCAAATTTACCAATATAGTTAAAAATACATATTAAACTTAGTCCTTTTACATATATTCATATATATGTCGATATCAACATTAATAAAAAATTATTCTCTAAACTTATACTTAAAAAAAAATCAAAATAAATAAATAAATTTAATTATATAAAAGTAAAAAATTATATCTAAACTTATATTTAAAAAAATCTTAAATAAATAAATAAATTTAATTATAAAAATAAAATATTTAAAGGTTAGATTTACTAACAAATATGACACTTAGATAACACATATCATTTAGCAAAACCTAAAAAATAAAAAATACTTAGAGCAACAATTGTAAGATAATGAAGGAGGACAAAAACTAGAAAAACCAACGTATTACTAAAATACTAAAAACAAGAATACTAAAAACCCATGGAGAGTGGTAGTTTCAAATGAAGTTCCATTAGAATATTCATATATTTGACAACTCTTATTTCGATAAGGAGTAGCAACATCAAATCTTGAATATCGAATTTCTCTTACACGACTTGACAATCTTATTTCTAACTTACTAATAAATGGAGTAAAAAGAACGAAAAGAAAACAACATAAAAACCTATTTGAAAATTTCAACATAAATTAATATATAATATTATACTTTACCCATGAAATATGCATCTTAATAAAATAATTTCCATTTAAGTTCCATCTAAAAATAGCTTTAAAAAATCCATTAAAAGAAAAAGAAAAACATGTTAATATCAAATATTTTTGTATAATATAACCTAAAATTCTATTCAGAACATTACCATAATTTGATGTTGTGTGTTAATTTTTTTCCCAATCTCAAGTAGTAACAAGAGCTAATCTTTTTATAACTTTATGAACATTACTATAATTTGATGTTGTGTGTTAATTTTTTTTCCAATCTCAAGTAGTAACCATAGTTAATCTTTTTATATTAGTCTAATTTTATTTAAAGTGCTACGAAATACTATTTTTTTGGTTGTTTTCCTATTTTAAAAATATAAGCTATAACAAAATATTAACTATTAATTTTAATCAATTTATAAATTTATTAAAATATAAGTTTAGTATATATTTGTGTTAATTTAGAAAGTCAAGAATATTAGTACTGCGATAATTTTTTTGAAAAAGGAGAATGGATGTAAGGACTGGACGATTCAAGAGAAAATGGTTTTCATCTTAGACTCTCTTAGTATCACAGAAGAAGCAATTTTGTCATTCCAAAATATCTTGGGCCCTTCAAAGAGTTGATCATTTCAACCCTTGATAATTCCATGGTTAAGATGTGTGTGTGTGTAATTTTACATTATTTAAATTGTATTTTTGAATGCATACATGAATTCAACATTTCGAAACTTTTTTTTGGACATATTATCCACAATGTCCACATTAAAATGTTTTTTTGTTATTAACATATTTTTAAATACATGTCCCTGCATATTCAAATATTGTATTTATGATTCACATTGAATTTTTTAATTATTATTAATATTTTTTAAATGCTACATATTATTTTTTATATTAACAATTGAATGAATTACATATCTCCCTCCTATTACTCTTATGAGGAAGTAATTGAATTTTTTATTTTCAATTACATCTTATCTTGACCATTGAAATATTTTATTATGGTCAACATTAAAATATTTGTTTTTTCTATCTATATGTATAGTTGATATTGAAATAAAATAGTTAAAAGACTTGGTAGGACTATATCTTCATCATGTCCAACTTCTCATCCCGATCGAGGGGATAGCACAAGATTTGAACCCAACACATCCAGTTTAGTGAAACTTCATTTCCACAACCATTGCCAATTGACCTACCCCAAGCGGACGTACATTGAAATATTTTTTAACAATATGAGAATTGTATATTTTTTTCACACTTAAAAGTGAAAATATAAGTTTTTTTAACTTTTGATTACTTATATCTCTAAAGTTGATATAAAATTAAGTTGAACATTGAAATATTAAAATTTATTTTTACTTTTAATTTTTCTATCGCTTTTTAACATTGAGATAAAAATAAATTACTTTACATAGACATTGCAATATTTTATTCATGACTGAGAGAGAAAGAGTGAAATATTTTTACCACATCTCCTTCATTTAGAGTTGTAATATCAACAACTACCTGAATGAGCATAGTTGCAGTGAGATTATTGATGTTTTATATTACTTTTAATTAAACTAACCAAACTATATTTATTTTAGTTCTTTATTTTTTATTTTTTTTAATTATAGTCAACTTTATATATATATATAATATATATATATATAATATATATATATATATATATATATATATATAAACTTGAGGTTGAGCACACACCCCTCATATTTGGATGTAAAATGTGTCTCTAGGCCCAATAATAGTAACAATCTATATATTTGTATTTGTAAAAATGTGTTCGAGCACTCAAAGAGTACAATATCTTTTTCCTACTGTAGTGAGAAGCAGAAAAATTGAAGGTTAATATAGGATGACCCTTGAAATTTCTGATTTGTTCACTTGTAGTGTACCATTTATGTCTATATGGATACAATTTGGAAAACCTACCTTGTATATAACCATATTTAGATGGAATAACAAAACAAAAAAATTGTATTAAATCCTTATTCCATAACTTTGAAATTACATTTTGAATCTACCTAGTTGAGGTCAAATTCCTCAAGTTGCTCTGGTTTAGAGTTGAAAGATGAGGCCTTCACCCCTAGTTCTTGAGTTTACCCTTGGTTATGAACCAACAAAATGTACACTTGAGTTGGGTGGTGCTAGAGGTCAAGATTGAGATTGTGAAGCTTTTTCCAATACAAAGAGAGGATGTTGGTTGTGGTTCTTATCTGAATAGTAACTATGTCCATGTTCCTGCTAACCATAGTGATTTCCATTCTAAACTCTTCTTTGATCATTTAGGTATCTATTTCTTCATATTTCTTCTTCCCTTTACTCCCCATTTTCTTTGAAAGAACTATAAATCGTAGCCATAATATGTTGTTTCCAACTTCTCCCTCAGCTCTATGAAGCCCCCCAAAAATCTCCCCTTCCTTATCTTGCAACTTAACCTATGTATCTATTTGCATTCTTCCCATCATCCACAACATATTATAAGCCAAATTGTTCATGATGCAGGTTGATATCATCATTGTTAGTCCCTGCCTGGGACTATTAGCGTTCGATACGCAGTCAACTGGCTATTAGTTGATGCGTTGACCGCAAATATGTGCCCGCTATTTACTACTTAACCAAAGTTTACCTGCGCAATTTCCTGGCAAAAAATTTTTATCCAAAGTTTTTGTTTGGAGGTCTTATTGCCGGCCTCACGTCGCCCGATGCGCTCAACTTGCGTTTATCCTAAGTTCGTTCTGCCTGTTCGTTTGAGGATTCTCAGGTGTAATTTATCCTAAGTTTATAAAAGCAGCATCCAGCACCTTACCTACGGAGGTAGACACGTTTACAACAATGACACCTGCCAGTGGAACTTGTATCGGCCATGACTTGCATGCAATGCGCTGCATGCCAGATGTTTGAAGTCAGTCCGCCGATCGATTGGTTACAGTATGTTTTAAATTGGGATACGCTGCCCACACTGGTGTGATCTCTTTGCAGGTTTCCCCCAGATGAGTCATAAGTTTTTGCACGATGCGTTGAAGTAATAGTTCGCATCTCTCATCTCTGTAGTTTTTTTCAAGGAAACAGTTTCCTCGTGCAGGGCTTTTACTATAACCCTCCCTTTTCTGGTTATGCCATGTAAGGAGATGCTCCCAGTGTTACCTCCCATTCCCATATTTTCCAGCAGGTAACGTATTACAATTTTATTTACTTAATTACTTCAAGGATAGCTCCCTGAATGCGTGTTATCCTTTCTGGTTTTTAGGCATCTATTCTTACCGCGTTTTCCTTGTGCTTTGCTCACAGGTATACGGATGTCCATTAACTATGTTTTGTGCTTGCAGTTCACAGGATTCAAGTTTTTCCTTGACTGGTTCGAATGCTATGCCATTCTCAAGGTCCGTGGAATCTTCGCTCCGATGGAGTCTGGATGCTGGGGATGTCTATGAATTATATTTTGTTTTGTTAGCTGCATGTAGATGTATTCAACCCTCTTGTGGATAGCCCTTATTGCCAGGTCCAGTGTCTCTTATATGGCCGAAATTTCCCCAATTTATGGTTTGTTTTCTTTTTCATCTAAATGGCGGATTGTGGCCCACCTTCCATAGTAACTTGGCACTGTAATTTGAAACTCTAATATTTACTCTGTCATTTATTGCGCTCTCTTAGAACAATTATTCTTAGAGTTTTGGCTTCATTTTATTCTATCAGCATTGTATACATGATTTCCTTTTTTGTATATGTGATTGTCAATACGATGATTCACGAGGTATGATTTGAGTGATTTTATTATTTTCTATTTATCCTTCGAGGGCAATTCTTTATTCTTTTATAAAGGATTTTCTAAATTCATTTCCGAGTCATAAAAACTCCTTTGTATCTATCTTAGTTTAAAATTAGCTTGTAAGATATTTTTGAATTTTTAAAAAGTTTTCCAGCTTGTATTAAAACTAATTTTTATTCTTCCTAAGAAGGCTTTGGGGTTTCTAAATTATATTGTTATGAAACATATAACCTTTTTATTTTAACGCTTTTGGTTTTTCGTTAAGTTTTTGGCATTATATTCTAAATTTTATTTTTATTATTTTTATTAAAACTTTTTGGATTATTTTAATACCATAGTGGTTAATATATTGAAAAAGTTTGAAAATTCACCATCGAAGTTTATGCCCATCAAGTTTGGGAGAAATTATAAATTTAAAAATTTTAATATTCCCAAATTATATTTTTAAGCATTTTCATATATATATATAATAACCATAATAATATTATAATAAATTTAAATTTATTTATTTTTCTTAATCTATTTAAATATATAAATTAGTATTTAGAAATAGAGTGAAGAGTAATACTTTAAATAAGTTAAATAGAAATAAGGTAAAATTGTTGAATTATAAAAAACGTATAAGGAAATTCCCTACAGTGCGTAGAAGAAACAGTGGTGGGGTGTAATATTAAGACATTTCAAGATATGGGGTTATTGGTTCGAAACATTGTGGGTAAAGATCCATCCATGTTAGGATCTGGTGCGGCCCGGATTGTGTACAACCCCAAGGTGATTTTGATGAATCAGATACCCTTAGGTCACGATTTCTGAATCCATTTCTGAATCCAAATGTTAAGCATGCAGTCATCTCAAGACTCATACAACGTAGAAAACAAAACAAAAAGTGTATAATGAAATCCTTTCTTTCACACTCTGTCTCTGGTTTTATGTTGCTTTGTTAATAATTTTCGGAAGGTTTTACTGAACTTATTATTCCAGATTATTACTTCTTTAATTATTCCTGTTATCGCATATGCACAATTACCTCTATCTTACCATTAGTAATGGAAAAAAGAGACGTTATACACGCTTAAACTGAGTAAATGAAATTTGTTATCTTACTCTCTGGTTACAGTATGTTTTAAATTGGGACACCGAGTCCGTGTAGCATTCTAAGCAATCGCTGGTGCTTAAATATTTCTGACACACAGCAAGACAATAGACAGGATCCGTTTTGCCGGCTTTGGTTTCCATTAAAGTAGCGAAGCCGTCTGCAGAGAGATTTCTGCCGAGGGATGCCAAAACAGCCTCCCGATTAGCATAGAACACTGTAGAATTAGTTTGTTGGGGGCTACAGTATTTGGCCACGAACGGAAACTGGGAATCGTTGGCTGCTAGACCTACCAGAGCCATGATGTTCATGGCCGCCATAACAGCCCAAACTGCAACATGGGCAACCCCCATCATTGTATGGGTTACTTTCTGAACCCACTGACAATGTGAAATATTACATTATATCGCAGTGCTGCGGAATTTTCAGCAAACAACTCCACCCGGTCAAACCTGCTGAGGAGAAAATTGGCAATTTCTACCGGTTGTGGTATAAGATTGGAATCCATTTACAGTGGAACAAATCCTGATAATTTTGCGTATTCATAGCATTGAAGAGAGGAGTGGAATATTAAACTGCGATCGCAGATTAAGAAACGATTAATTCATTTAGCAGTTAATTTTATACTGTTGTTGATTAAGTGATTAAGGTTTAAGCAGTGAGGTTGTATGGTTAGTGTACAGTTGATTTCTTGACCAGCTGTGGTTGCAGAGGCGTCCACGTTCCCTGGTTTGCGCTGCATGCCAGTTTGAGGATTCTCAGGTTATATCAGCATATGGTGTGTTGAGAATCGATCCTGAGCCAGTTGCAGAAAAGTCCTTCTTCTCTGTAGTTAATAGCTGGCCTTTCTCTGTGTCATGATTTGCAGGGCAGCAATGGGTCCAAAGAACAGTGCCAACGCTTACGAGGAAGTTCGCAAGCAACTGCATTCACACTTGCAACTCGACTGGAATTTGCACCCCCGGCAGGGACTACCGCTACGACAGTAGCTCCCTTGTTG
>APFE030386953.1:0-14827 GCA_000404065.3 Pinus taeda | reverse complement strand
CTACTGTGCAGAGCCCGGCTTATTAGTATCAACCATACCCTGGGTATACTTATTAACAACCTCAACAACCCCAGTATGGTCCGGTTAATCCTGGTTTTCCAGGAGGATATAATATCCCAAATGCAAATCCGATACCAAGTTATCCTGGATATCCTCCTCCTGGGGCTGGTCTTATGACCCCAAGTTTTCGGGATCCGAACCGTCAGTTACCATTTATAGCAACTTTGGATTTACCTGACTCGTCATGCCTTACGAACGATCCCATTAATTATCTTCCATTTTGGCCGCCAATGCCGAATAAGTTTCCCAGTGATATACCAAAGTTTGAGGGGAAGTTAGGAGAAGATTTGTCTAATCATGTGATGACTTACCATCTCTGGTGTGCATCGAATTCCATTATATATGATTCAATTCATCTTCGTCTTTTTCAATGCACTTTTATTGGCCTTGTAGCCAAGTGGTACATTGAGTTGCCATGAGGCTCTTTTTACAATTTTAGTCAGTTAGCCACTTCTTTCCTTACTCATTTTCAGCTACCAGTCCGATATGAAAATGGAACATAATTATTAACTTCATTAAAATAGTCGACGTCCACATATATTTCAAACCATATTCATGAATGGCGACATCGACGTCCTTTAGTGAAAGTTTTTATCCCGGACCAAATTTTTGTAGAATGGTTTGTAAAATCATTATTACCTAAAATAACTGAAGATGTAGCCAAGGCAGGAGTAGTTACTTAAGAGCAAGTAATTTCTCAAGCTCAATATCTTGACTTAGTTTATATGCAGTCAGGTACTTTACACGAGAAAATCCTCGACCTTCCAAAACAAAATCAAATAACTGCACCTCCCTCAGGGTCTCATGCCACTAACGGTATGATTGGTACTGTTAATGCCAAGAGTAAGAAGAAATCCTCCAAGAATTCTTCTCCTATTATAACTTTACCAGATTCCTCGAAGGGAGAGTCTTCAACTAAAATTTTTGCCGATGTCCATGTCGTAGAATCATCTACGGCCAAATCAAAATCTAATGGTAAGAAGAAAGGCAAGAAGAAGAATAAGAAAAACTCGAAGGAGAAATCAGATAAACCTGAATCTACTGACGAGAAACGTAAACCTCGCTATCCTTGTCTCATCTGTGATGAGGAGCATTTTACAAGATATTGTCCACATCATGCCGAGGTTGAAAAAATCGTCAAAGGTTCTCAAACACCTGCTATTTTGAAGGATCCTTTTCCAAGTCAAGACAGTAAGATGATAGGTTCTTCCTCTAGTTCCTCGGAAGAGCCCATAATGATGATGTAACATGTAAGGATTGTGACACGATTGCAAGATTATGGAAGTAAGAGTCCTATTGGTGGTAAGGAAGTAGAATCTTCTAATTCCAATCCATCAACCTCAGCTCCATCTGGTTCCGATCCATTACAGATCGAGAAACCTAATCTAGACTTAGTAATCAAACCGCCCACTAAGGGTATACTTCGAAAGTTAGCTTTCAATCCACATGCGAGGGCTGCTCAGAACTATAACATTGTTGAAGATTTAGTTGTTTCCCCTTCAACAATGTTGGCTTTGGAGGTGCTACAATCTTGTCTAACACAGCGTAAATTGCCATTGTCGGCTATAGGAGTTGTTGATCTTCACGACTCAAACCTCATAGTCTTCGATTTAGAAAATAGTACACCTCGTTTACCTCATCAAATGGCTTTCCAAATTCCAGTGTTAGTAAAAAACATACCTTGCTTTAGGACTGCGATTGATGAGGGAGCTTCAACGTGTATTATGTCGATACAGTGTTGGAAAACCCTTGGTTCTCCTACACTTAATCAATCCATGACGATTCTAAAGGCCTTTGATGGCTGAGGGTTTCATCCTTATGGCATTTTGTAGGACTTACCTATAGGGGTTGAAGGAAAAACTGTTAATCTAGATGTGGAGGTGGTTGATGCCCCTCTGGATTACAACCTTCTTTTAGGTCCTAGCTAGTCTTATGCCATGACTGCTGTTGTTTCATCGGTCCTTCGGCTTATTAAGTTTCCAGATAATGGAAAGATTGTTACAATAGATCAATTAACTTACTTCTCGTCCAACCCATCCTCTGCTGAGAGTATTCAACATGTTCATAAAACCGCTATCCCTTATAAGGATGTTGGGGTAGGATTAGTTAAAGATTCTGGTTTACTCGGAACTTTTTCATTTCCTCCTCCCAATGTACCATCTCCTTTCGTGACTATTCATATGATTTCATCGGAATCCATTGTTCTTGACGTCCCTTGGATTGTTCCATTCGATTCTGAGGTGGACTCTTTTGGTGATGCCATGCCTTTGAGTCCCTTTGAAGTTACTTATCAGGCTGTACAGTCATTTTCCAACTCAAGTTCAACCAATCTTGATCTAGTGAATGTGATCCATGGAGAATCACTTTCAATCTCAATCTCAGATTCAACAACCTTTTCTGAAATCGTTCACACCGATGAGAAAATTCGGGAACTTTTGTCTATTGATGTGTTACCATGGGAAGATCTTCATCATGGATCTTCGTTTTTACCTAAGATTGATCATTTTGAGAATGATTTTTCATCTATTTTTACTGCTGAATATGTCAAAGAACCGCAGAATCCATTGAAACATCCTGATTTTGAACAAACTTTAGCAAATATTTCTCGAACGGTTCCTATCGACATTTCAATCAAACCTGGGATTGTTGAAAACATTCACATAGGTGCTTCTTGTACGGACACTGAAGTCAAAACATATAAAGCCCTATTTCAAGAATTCCATGATGTGTTTGCTTGGTCCTATGAGGAAATGCCAAGAATTGATCCTTCAATTTTTGTTCATGAGATCAAAACCTACCCGGATGCTAAACTCGTCCGGCAACGTTTGCATCAGATATACCCACGAAAAGCTGCTGCCATAAAAACAGAAGTTGAGAAATTACTTAAAGCAGGTTTCATTTATCCAATTCCTTTGATGGATTGGGTATCGAATATTGTTCTGGTTACTAAAAAACAAGGGACAATAAGAATATGTATTGACTATAGGGATATCAATCATGCCTGTCCTAAGGAAAATTATCCAACACCCTATATCGATCAAATTATCGATGATTGTGCCAACAGTGAAATTTTCTCCTTTATGGATGGATTTTCTGGTTACAATCAAATTAACATTCTACCTGTCGATCAACCAAAAATGAAATTCATCTGTCCATGGGGGACATTTGCTTATTGCAAGCTACCTTTTGGATTGAAGAACGCCAGAGCAACTTTTCAAAGGGCTATGTCTTATGCGTTTCATGACATCAAGCACATTGTTCAGCCTTATCTCGATGATTTACCTGCCCATTCTTTACGTAGAGCCGACCATCTCACTCATTTATGAGCAATTTTTATGAGATGTAGGCATTATCAGATTAGGTTGAATCTGCACAAGTGTGTTTTCTCTATAGAAACGGGTCATTTACTAGGATTTGTTGTATCCAAAGCTGGAATTTGTGTCGATCCTTCGAAGGTTGAAGCCATCGTCAAGTTACCACCTCCTTCGACTCTTTGCCTACTCCAGAGTTTGCAAGGGAAAACAAACTTTTTACATCGTTTCATTCCTAACTACGCCGAGATTACAAAAGGTTTCACCCGGTTGTTGAAACAGAAAACTCCATTCTTTTGGGATGAGATAGCTGACAAATCTTTCGATGCATTTAAACAAGCGTGGACCCATGCGCTGTTATTGCATCCTCCCAACTACAACCAAGATTACTTCTTGTACCTTGTCGCTTCCCATTCCACCATTGGGATGGTTTTAGTTCAACAGGATGAATTTGAAAGTGAATATGTGATCTATTATCTTAGTCAAACTCTGACTCGGACTGAGTTAAAATATTCACATGTGGAGAAACTGGCCTTGGCAGCAGTACAAGTTGTTCAATGATTTCGTCATTACATTTTGTTATGCAAAACCACAATCATTTCTGACTGTAACCCTATGTAATAAATTTTGACTAAACAATTGCTAGAGGGCAAGTATTCCAAATGGATTGTCATCCTGCAGGAATTTGACTTGGAATTTGAAAAGGCCAAGTCAAAGAAGTCTTTGGTTTTTCTGGAATTGATGTGTGACTTCCCTTGTGCTAATACTGAACATGTGGCAGAAGAACCCATTGCGGATGAATCCTTGTTCCTTATCAGCACTGTTGATCCATGGTATGGAGATATCATTGTCTATCTCCAGACCCAATATTTTCGGCTGGACATCTCACGATCTCAGCGCTGGAAAATACGATTCCAATCCCAACCTTACACTATTAATGGAGATACTCTTTATCATCATGGGGTGGGTTTTGTTTTCCGCCATTGTCTTACTCATGACAAGGCTGAAAAGGTTCTTAATGACTATCACTCTGGAGCGTGTAGTGGTCATATGTCTGGGTATGCCACAGTTCAAAAAATCTTGCGCGCTGGCTATTTCTGACCGTACTTATTCAAAGATTGTATCGCTACAGTCCAGAAATGCCACAATTACGAAATTTTTTATTGTAAGATGCATGCTCTCCATGCTCCTCTCCACCCTATAATTGTCGTCGATCCATTCGCAAAATAGGGTATTGATTTTATTACATGTAACCCTCACTCAGCCGGGGGGCATGCGTATATCATCCTTGCGATAGATTATTTTACCAAGTGGGATGAGGCAATGCCTACATTTTTGGCAGACTACAAAACTGCTGCGATTTTGTTTTCAATCATATAATTGCTAGGTTTGGTGTTCCTCAAGCGATTATCACTGACCATGGGAGTCATTTTCGAAACATCATGATGACTGAACTAACATATCAGCTTGGCCTGCATCATGATAGTTCCATTCCATATTACCCATAGGCAAATGGTCTGGTTGAAGCAATAAAAAAAGTTCTAGTCACCATGATCCGACGAATCATCAGGATTCATAGGTCGAATTGGCATAACATGTTATTTTTAGTGCTTTGGGCATACCGAACCTCAGTCAAAACATCAACAGGTTTTACTCCCTTTCAACTGGTTTATGGTTTAGAGGCAGCATTACCCATTGAATGCAAAATCCCGTCATTACAAATTGCCATACAATTATTACCAACCACTTCCGAAGAGGAAAAACGTTTATTATACTTAGCTCAATTAGATGCGAATCGACGTAATGCTGCATTAGCTATCGAAACTCATGCCAAAAGGATTAAAGCTCAGTATGATCGGAATGTTACACCCCACAATTTTTTGGAAGGAGACCTAGTATTACTTTACAATCAAGCAAATGATAAGCTAGGGGCTGGCAAATTTGTGCCCATGTGGCATGGTCCATATATTGTCAAGCGAATGTTGGAAAAAGGGGCCTATGAATTAGAAGATTTTGACGGTGTCTCTTTAGGTAAACCTAGGAATGGGCTTTATCTAAAGCGATATTATGCTTAAAAGATTAGTGTGGAGATTTTTTAGACTAGTTTCTTTCTAAGTTTGGTGTGTTCTTAGATTAGGAATGTGTGCTTTACTTCAGAGAGTGTTTTTCATCATTATTCTTGCTTATCTTGATTTTACTCTTGATATTGCAGATGTTGACGCCTGTCCAAACATACATCGGTTTTGCTGATGGCGCTTGTCATAGTATACGGAACATCTCTTCCATAGCTTGGGTTATCTATTCGCCCTATGACGAGTTAGTATCTATGCATGGGGTAAGCCTCGGTCAAACAACGAAAAACATTGCAGAATACAGTGCAGTGATTGAGTTATTATCTGAATCCATTTCATTTGGAATTCGGAGTTTGATTGTTAGATTAGATTCGGAACTTGTTGTATTACAGCTTAATAGAGTTTATGCCATTATAAATCCAGTGTTATTACGATTATTTTTTAGAGTCCGTCTCTTGGAACGAGAATCTGATTACATCGAATATTAGCACATTCCAAGATATTTAAATACATTAGCAGATGCAGTTGCTTCTCGAATGTTAAATAGACATTTGCATTAAATCAAACTGTAAATTTAAAAACATCCCATAACATGTTTTGGAAGATAACCAATAATAGTAATATAGCATAGCATAGGAGTGTGTCAAAATATACATCGTCTTCAATCATAGGTTGAAAAACACCTTATGATCGGCAAAAATGATAGCACAAAAAGTCCAAAAATGAGTCTACAATGCACTCATCCTATCACTGGTGATGATCACAATAAGACACCACTGCTCGGGCCACCCTACAAAGGAACCTCCTAAAAGGTCCTGGGATCCCAATCACATAGCGCTGAAGTCTAAGAGGGATGTCATCTATGCTGCTCTCCGGAATATCTGCTGTCAAGCACTCTAGATGACCCTCCAATTCGGCCAAGGTCTTTGCTGATTGGTCCTGTGGGGCCAGTGCTGTGGCAGCTGGCTATCTTCGATCATAAGGCTGGAGAGTGGCTAGTCACCGTGGACCCACGTCTACATTTAAAAACTTTTTACTATTAGTTTTGGGACGATTTAAAAACAAAAAAATATATATAATTTAAAATGTTGAAAACAATTTTACCTCTATCATCCCATTGCTCTCCTAGTGGAAGAGCCATGTTAGGATCACCACGATAATCCATCCCAATGTATGGAAAATCCTGAATCACAAAGATTTGGTTCTCTAACCAACAAAAATACTCGGGTGTGAATCGAACAACCTCGGTACCCTCCTGAGGATGGTGAGCCATGAATGCAACCCAACGCATAACCCTAGGATCTTGGGGAAGTCCAGCCTCAACAGTAAGTTGTTGTGGAACCAGCATAGGTACCCTCTCTAGGGCAAAGCTTACAACTAAATAACCATATCCAAAGTTCTTCAGTTGTCCATTCCTTGCCCTAGTCAATTGGCCCTTCACATTGGCCAATACAACATCGCACCAGTTGAAGATGGTGCCTCGGAAGCAGTCTATTGCCATGCACATCTGGGAACCAATAGCTAGATGCAATGTTGTTCTCCCACATAGTCTGGTGATAGTAAAGGTGATCACTTTTAGTTCAAGATGGGAGATGGTTTTAACATCTATCCGTCTGTCCGCAGTTTGGTTATTACAAAACTCTAGTCGGAGACTAGCAACAGATTGGCCACCTGGCCTAGATCTGAACAGAGATAATTCCTCGCCTCCCTTGGGCAAGCTAGTCAAAAAGTATATGTCATTTGGCTCAATTTCGAGTCGATTTCCCCAATAATGAAGCACTGGTCCTGCGTGCTCCACCTGTCCACCAGCCATTGTAGAAAGTCTACCTGTGCCCTCATGCTAGGTATGGTCCAAAATTTAAAAAGCCCGCATGCTCTTAATGCCTGTAATGAAGGTGGATGGAGTAATGCAACTTGATCCACATCCTCATGCTCTCTTTCCCACCAAACAAGCATCTTGTGTACCTACATTGCAAAATAGGTGGTTTAGAACATTTCAATTCAAAATCTATGGGGCAAAAATGAAGAATTTAAGGTTTTAAATCCGCGTTCTACGGGGTTCGCATCCATCCTTTTAGAGACAGTGCGTAGTTGTGCAATTCTCCTTAAGGACAGGTGCAGCACCCCGAATTTTCCCTGTGCACGAAAAAATCGGGGTGCGCAGGGGCCACATGGCGCACCTACGCAACTGTCGCGGGCGATTTTTTGCCCAAATTTTCTTCTAAAAATCAATTTTTAAAGCCTAAAACAAAATTTTAAAAGGATGAAATGCAAGTCAAGGACAATGTGGATTACCTGGAGAAGATGGTTCTCGATTCCAGAGGTCGGATTTTCCGCAATCTCCACAGGAAGTTTTCTTACCAAAAGCTCTTACTTTTTATTCCAAAGCCAAATGGTGAAAATGAACTTGTAAAAGCCCTTTTTACAAGATTTTTTGAATAAATAAATTTAATTAATTTATTTTTTACTTTGAAAAGGTCACTTTTGGTACATTTTTATTATTTTTAAAATAGATATGAGTAATGTTTGCAGTTTTTGTGCAGAATATTGGGTATTTAGGGAGAATTGGTCATTTTCAAGAAAAACACATAGGAGTCCTCTTTAAGCTCTTTTCTGACTCGTAAAATATGAAAAGATCGCCAAGTTTTTCTTTTTAGACTTGTTAAAATGGGATTAGAAAGACGGTCCACTTACAACTCTTTTCTAACCATATAAACATGAAAAGATTGCCGGACTTTTTTCGTTTCGATTTGATATTGGTAATAAAACGACGTGTTTTCGATCACTTTTTTACTTTTTCAGATTGAAGGCACTAATTATGAAAAGTACTCCTTGATCGTAATGGTCAAGCGGTTCTTCTTCAAGTATTATTTTATACTTTTTTTCAGGCTTGGGAGAACAACAAATTTACGAAAAGGACAACCATGGAGTTTTCTTAAGTTTTTCTTCTGACTCCCTAAAATTGAAAAACGTCGAGTTTCTCCTATACTGGACTCATTAAAATTTAACAGTAAAGGACTTGTTCAATTACAAACAGGAACGAACCACTTCTTCTTAGGGTTCGAATCTAAACTAAGTTGGACTCATCCAAAGGATGAGCTTATAACCAAGAAAACATTATCCTCCTCAAGCTTGTCAAAAATAAAGAGGTACTTGCCAGAAATGGTGGGGGAAAAGAGAGAAAAATGAACCTGTTTGTTATACTTTGTGTTTGAAAAACTTTCCATCACTCTTGAACACGACACTTTTATTCAAATGGGTTGGGAAATCCTTTACCTAACAGTTAATCAAGCCACATTGAAAGTCTTCAATCGATTTTTGGGTATTAGCTTTGGGTCAATTGTCACCAAGCCATTTGTCATGTCATTATGTGTTCAAGAGGTTTGCGCAAATAAACCATTCACCTACAAAATATCTGTCATCCATCATTGACCATCCTTGAGTTAGTTCTTGCCAAATATATTTCTTCAAACTTGATCTATGATTTCGTGTTATGGGCTTGCCTATGACGGATCGCTTTCTATCGACTCCGACTCATTATCTAGAAAGATGATCTAGAAACCATCAGTACCTTGGAATATGCATACCTCAATGGCAGGTTTCTCGCCTTTGACGATAGGTTGCATCATTGACCTTTGATCAAAGGATTCTGTGACGTGTTCGACATCGACTCATTCATTCACATTTCATGGATTGTACTGAGTAATTTGAGGGCCATTGACATTACTAGTGGTTCCTCTCACACTTGTTAACAGTTTACATCATTGACTGGTAATCAAGTGGTTCCTACCATGTTCGACTTCGACACATTCATTCACATGGATAGAATCGTACTAGTTCGAGAAATAGAAATGAAGACCCTGGATCTAGTTTCCACCATCCAGGCTATGAGGAATTTTGTTATTCATTATATAGTGGACTATTCATAAATAAATGGTTGCGCCCATACTATGTCCATATGTTTCTACTTGTGATGTAATACAAAATCATTCCTATATCAGAACAATTTTAAATAGTTCTTAGTTAGTTTTGATTTGAGTATGGGAATGCCTACCTCAACGATGATATTTTCACACATATATATTTTGTGTTGATTTTTTTTACAGGTTCCGACCGAAGTATCCACAGGAAGATCCTTGAAATGATAGATTCCTTCACTCTTCTTAGATGATAAAAAATTATCCTCATCTATTACAGACTTTGCACTTTAGGGGGCAATCTTTTACACAAAAAATTGTCACCATGACTTTCTACAGTTTGTGTGAGTCCATCAACACTCATACATACCTCCTTTGCAAGTCTTAAGCCTCAGCTCTTCATGTCAAGCCTTGAAAATTGGAGAAAGACCTTAAAAATATCTCAAATCCTGGTTTCACACTTTCTCCTAGCATTGCCTGCAGTGCCGCACCCAATGGTCATGTCCCCTGCGAACCTGACCGCTTTGTCTGTTAAGTGATGGGTGCGAACCCCTGTAAAAGTTAAAAAGGCGTGAGTTCATTCTTAAAAATTCATCTTGGGTCACTTCTGGACACTTCTAGAAAGAATATTGCACTGGCAAGTCTGCTCCACCTTGTTTCATCCATTCCATAACTAAGGGAGCTAACTCCATGATATGAGGTGCTTATCCCATTGAAGGAGGAGGAATTATCCCTTCAATGTGGCACCTGCCAACTTCTCCATTTGCTTTACTATAAAATTCAGGCATGGCTGGTTTTAGGAGGGGTTGAAAGCTGAAGATTCTTGAGGGTAAATGCTGCTGGAAATTAGACTTCCTTTTTGAGCTTGTGAGAGGAGAGATCACATACCTTTCATTTCATTTGGGAAGTGAGTGAGGCTTGTCAAAGTAGAGGAGACTCCTGCTGGACCTTGGATAAGAGCTTGTGCAACATCAAGGAAAAGGTTGTAAGGTTCTTTTATTCATAAAGTTAATACAATCAAGTTTGTTTTTCTCAATGAACTGTCTCTAATGGTTTATTTTGCGAGCTCCTTGATCTTCATAATGAACATGTTTTATTATAATACCTTTGCAGGTGTTCTTTGATGTGTGTTTGTTTTTGTATGCAGGCTACTAAAAAGAAATTGCTTGAAGCTATTGAAACAAAGCTTCCAAAAACAAGCGTTCGACCGAGGTAGGGTCTGTTACACTTCTTAGTTTTCATTTATGAATTGAAACATGTTTAGAGAAAAGTAGATTTGTTTGTGCTGCTTGTTGCTAGATATCATTCGATACTAGGGAGATCGGTCTTGTCCGCAAGAACGATTTATCCGACCAACAGAGGGCAGAGGTCATTAAGACCTGAGGCACAGGAAGGATCGAGCACATCACCTAGATTATGGTGCGTGATCTATCATATAGGAGGAAAGCACACTACGGACAATTGTCATCTATTGCAAAAGTATATGCAGACGTCCCAACAATTGTTTTGTAATTTCTGCAAGTTGGTAGGCCATGATGAATGCACCTGCAGAAGCTACAAACTAGTGATGGATCAGACTCCTACCTATAGGGTGTAGGCATAAATGCGAGTCCTCAACCTAAATGCAGGAATGGTGCGCACTGGATTTCAGGGGCACGGTCGAGGTCGAGGTGGAATGGGACCAGGAAGGGGCAGCAGATAATTAATTTGTTATAATTGTGAAGGGCTAGGGCATTATGCCTGTGATTGTACAAACCCAACAAGGACATCATATTTGTACTTTACTCAGTTTTATCATGAGGCAAAAGATTGCCCTACACTGATAGCGAGACTATGCGAAAAGGGGCACTTCAACCTCCTCCAACTCAAAATCTACAAATGATAAGGTTTGAACCGCACGAAGAAGACCTGAATGTAAACATGATGCTCAGGAGTAGTGTGACCACGGCAATGATAAAGGGAAAAAATCATAAGAAAGTGTATGGGTTCACAAGGCTCCTACAAAGGAACCAGAATTTGATTTAGAACACACAAAGGAGACATTCATGGAAGCTAAGAAGAGCTTCATGGGGGCTCCACTTCAGGTAGTAAGGATCAATTAGAACCAGGAATGGATTCTTTAATGCTCACTACATTTCTAGAGACATGCATGAAACTGTTACATCACAATAAGGCAGTAAAAGGGATACAAGAACTTATCACTAGGTGCACAGGGTAAGGAGAGCCACGCGTGGTCCAGAAACTTGGTAAGCATGCATTTCGCATAGGAAGTGAAATGAGGTTGACTATGAAAATAAAAAAATATGAAATGGATCAAATAATCCTAGATCTGGGATCAAATGCAAATGTACTACCAAAAAAAAGCATGGGAACGCATGGGTAGACCCGCGCTACAATGGTCTCCTATTCAGTTACGAGTGGCGAACCAACAAAAGATCTTGCCCATGGGAATATTGCAAGGTGTAACATTAGACATTGAAGGTATGAGCGCGCAGGTAGATTTTGAAGTGATAGAGATTGTCGATGATAGTAATCCCTATCCTATGCTACGAGGAATAGACTGGGCCACTGATATGAACAAAGTCATAAATCTGAAGAAGCGAAAAATGATCTTTGAGAAAAAGTCACTACGCATAGTAGTACCGCTAGATCCTGTTGAAGGAGCATGATACACTGAACCGATATGCAATGGTGATAGTGAGGATGGTCTTGATTGTATTTACAACATAACCATGTGAGAGGAGGATTGGGTGAATCTGACTACAAATGGAAGGATTTCGTTGGAGCGCTAAAGCTCTTGCACTTTAGATTCAGACAAAGAGATAGAGCGATGGAAAAATCAGTTGCATGAAGTAACAATGCTTAATTACAACATGATGGTTAGATCTATGCTACATGACAACAGAAGCAAGGGATATGTTGACATATGATGGGTTGACAATGGTGGATGAATCCTTGAACAAATTTGAAAGCGCAGTACCAGAACAACAGTGGTTCGATGCACTGAAGTGGGCACTGGATGCAACACCCGCATGATGGTGGGGCATACATAAGGGAAGTTTTGAGGATTGGAATGGATGTAGAAGGATGATGAGCCTACGCTTTGGAAAACCCTAGCTCAAAATGAGAGCTAGTTAGCAGGGGCAGAAAAACTTGCGTGCCCACCTTTCCTGATGGGTACAGACATATGTTGTACAGCCCACACAAGCACACACCACTCCCAAAATAGAGAATCAGAACAAACTGCAGCAGTAGGAAAGGTGACACACGCTACCAATTATCCATGGAGATGCATTCGATAGGTTGTGTGAAGTACTGAATAGGGTTCACCAGGCGAGACGCACTGATTAGGACCTGAGCGTACCAACGGTTCGATGGGCCTATAGAACCATGTGCAAAACCTTGACCACGGAAACGATTCCAAAGTTTCGGAACAAAGTAGAGACCATAATTTTTGAAGAGAATGCAAAGAGGAATCCACACGTAATAGCTCCCGCAGTTGTGACAGTGCGTGAATACCAAGACGAAGAAATCACACAGCTACGCGAGGTCAAACACATAAAGATTTAGGAAGCCATTTGGCGAGGGAACCTTAGTGTTACACTGAATTTTGTCACCTTGACTATCTGTAGTTATATGGCCCCATCAATAGCCATATTGTCCTCTTTGTCAAGCCCCATACCTCTGCTCTTCATGTCAAAACTTCAAAAGAGAGAAAGTCACTTGAAAACATGTTTATCTCTGGGTACGCAGGTTCTCTCTACCTTGCCTGCGTGTACGCACCCCAAATACATTGTACCTGCGTATTTATACGCTCTGTATGCTAAAGCTTGGGTGCGTACCCCTGTAAAGGTCAAAAGGCGCAAGTTTCATCTTTAAAAAGTTACTTGTGGTCACTTCTAGAGCCTTCTAGAAGAGTTTTTGACGTGTATTGAGCGCCTCCAGATGGTTCATGCACCCCTATGATAGAGGAGCTTATCCCATCATGAGAGGAGCTACCCCATCCAAAAGAGGGAGTATCCCATTGATGTTGGAACTGAATAACCTCTTCTAGAATACTATAAATACAGGCATTGGGCCAAAGGAGAGAGAGGTTGAAAGCTGAACATTCTATAGGGTAAATGCTGCTGGAATTAGGACTTCCATTTGTTAACTTGTGAGGAGAGATCACTATCCTTCCTTGTTGCCATAGTGGGAGTGGGTGAGCTCGTCAAAGTAGAGGAAATCTCTTGCTGGACCCTGGGAGGAGCTTGCACAACACCAAGGCTCAGGTTGTAATGGTTCCTTTGATTATTTTATACAAATAAGTCCATTCTTCTCAATGATTTGTTAATGAATTATTTCATGTATTCCTTGGTCAATATGATAGATATGCTTTATTTTATGATGAATATTCAGATGCTATGTAATCGTTTGCTTCGTTAGTGTATGCAGGTCTAAAAGTGAAGGAGGAGCTCATCTGGATCAACAAGGCTGGACTGCTACAACAAGCGTGGGACCTAAGGTAAGATCGAAAACATTTGAATTCTCGTAGAATGATGCTTATCTAGAGAAGGATAGCTCTTGTTTGGTTTGTTTGTCATTAGAGAGTCTTAGACTCCTAGGAAGGTTGGATTTGTCCGCAAATATAACTCATTCCGTGTGACAAATTGGCGACTCCGCTGGGGAATCCATGGATTTGAATGATTTTTCCTTTGATTGATACTTTGATTTGAGAAACTCTGATTTCTTTCTAGTTTTTGACTGATTGACTGTGAATTTGGGTGGAATAGCTTAGGGTTGAGTTAGTTTTTATTTTTCTTGATTTTGAGAGAAGTACGCACCCTCTACGTTAAGTACAGTGCATACTAGTACGCACTTTTTCTTTGTAAACAGAGCGTGGCCGCACCTGTGCCAACAGGCTGCCTGCGTACCCCTGTCAGAAGCTTAGAAAAGTTCAATTTTTTCCTTTTTACCCATTAGATTTTGTTTATAGTTTATTTATTGCTGCCCAGAGCCACTGGTTACCTATCAGAAGCTTTCATCTTGGCTAATTTCATTGGCATTCCTGCTTTAAGCTTTTATCAATTGGGTGTTTTGAGTCTCTTTTTGAGAAATTCTAAATTTGATTTCCTTTGGTCATTACTTGGAGGTTTGTCTCAGTATTTTCACAATTTTGCATCTTTTTGCTCTTGTTTTTGCAAGAAAAATTCCCCCTCATTCGCCGGGGGGGGCTAAATTGTGTATGAGTGTTAATCGCCTTTGAGTGCTTTTATTTTTTGATCTTTGGAACTCTCACCCAATTTTCTCAATTTGCACTTGATTGGTTCTTAGATTACATTAGAATCATCTTGTGTTTGAGAATTCTCCTTTTCGGAATATGAATGAAAAATGTGCATAGATTACATTTGCATACTTTTCAAGTGAATTGTGCGTAGATTACAATTGCATAGTTTACATTCTGAAAAATCAGTCGTAGATTTAGATC
>APFE030386950.1:0-11982 GCA_000404065.3 Pinus taeda | reverse complement strand
TTGGAAGGGGGATAAACAACATATCTTAAGGGGGCATGTAGCACAAAGGGGATATGGCCTCATGGTGGAACAAGTCCTAGGAAATAAATAGTTGTTAGTGGAAGATTTTCTACATGTTATGAGGCTACGAAGGATCAACGATGAATTTATAAGTACCCAAGCAAGAGAGAGGAGCCTCATGTTGTGAGAGAATAAGTGAAAGGTTGAGCTTGATCTATGAATACCACCATCTAATACTTGAAAGTGAAAATCCACAGAGCTAAAATAAGCTTGAGGAACTCATCTCTATAAAATCACAACCCAAGGCTTAGAGGTGTGTTGGTTAAGAGATTTGTCTTATCGATCTACTATAGATAGGTGGAACATCCCCCATAAATTTGTATCATCCATATGGTTGTTGATTCATCTAGTCCTTAATGCATGTGTTCAAGTAGTGATTTCAATTCATTACTATTGATGTTACATGTAAGATATATTAAATCATGCACAAGTTCATAAAATAAGGTTGCTTAGAATGGTAGTGCCTTTTTAAGCAAATTGATAGAAATGAATATCTTGTAGGCTTTACTACCAATCATTATAACCTTTAAGAGAAGGTTATTATCCCACCCAACAATGTCATATCAATTTTACTGTCTACATATTTTCAAGGTTAATAAAAATATGGATAAATTTTAAAGCTAAATGGTTGTTCACTAGATTGATGGGCATTTGAATGGTTGATGGGAAGGGTTAGAAAAAATATACACTGTAAAAAGAAATTAGATTTATGTCTTGCATATTAGGAAATACCTAGACAGGCCCAAAGGAAAACCACTTGAATGTCGATAAACCTCTAAATCTTCCTTCGTTGCTTGTCTGGAAAGAATATGCTAGGCCCAGAATATTACGTATGGAAAAACTGCACATACTCCTTGACTTAACGCAAATGTGAGGTATTAGATTAAATTATAGATATAAGTGACAGACGTATTGAGAAGAGTATATGCCAAAACTACAACATAGGGATAAACTCAATGTTGTTTCTTGAATATCATAAAACAAGGGAAATAATGGTAATAACATTTATGAATGGAAGCTAAGGATAAATGTAAAATCTATGATGTTTCCTACAAGAACGTTTTTAGACCATGCAAACTCCAAGAATCAGAATAAATCCTTGAGCACACCAAGTAAAGGGCAAGTTACAACCTAGAAGCATGAAATTCTTAGGAAAGGTGGGATGCCCTATGAGGTATGTTGTGTCGATAACTAAGAAAAGAGGCTACAAGGATAAACCTAGTATGTAACTATTCACTCCAAAAGCAAAAAAAAAAAAATATGCATTCCTAGAGTTTTAGCCACAATGGAAAAGTAAAACCATATTCCTAATGTGAGAAAAACATGGCCACGACTCCTTAAATACAACCCTAATTTTATTATCAATATCTAGCGGGGGCGGGGGAGGGGCCAAAACTAAAATAAGATCCCAAACTCAAAAGTGTGGAGAATAAGAAACAATGCATACATTTTATATTAGAATTTATACACACTTAGAGCACTGTAAACATAATCAATATTATATAATGGAAGAATGATAGGGCTATGGTATGATACCCTTACCCTCTCCATTGCTAAATGGAATCACAAAAGAACCCATTAGTGAATAACCATAAAACAATATTAAACTAAATGATGTCTTTCCATTTCTCCAAGGGAACGGATAAATAATATTATAAGTATGAAGAACGGGGTCCTAGTGTGTTAACCCTCTTCGAGGTATTTCATTACAAACAAAAAATGTCTTACGTAGACCCAATAACGATATAAACTAGAGATAGTTGAAAATGAGTCCATTCACAATAAGTGAAAATAGAAGCCATGCAAGGAGATGGTTGAAAACCAAAGCAAGGGAAGGAAGTTATCATCATCTCATCATCATTCTAAGGGAAATTATTTGGGAAGTATGTCCATGGGATGAAATACATCCCCTCCTTGGTTTGTATCTTAACATTATCAGAAACTCACCTCCAAATAACAAGCCTTCTACCCAAACCATGCCAAGAAGAATTTAGTGTCTTAGAAAAATGAAAAGAAAGTGAAAAACAAAAATAGATAGCAAACAAAAGTAGTTATTACCTACCTTGTTTCCCATTCCTTTCAAATCCTCTACATAGTGCAGGAAAGATAATGTTAATCCAATTTTACATTTCATAGAAAGAATAAAACTTGATGTGGGTAATCTCGGTTGATTGCAATCTGAGATTTGGGATACATAAGAGGGAAGGGGAAAGCTAAAAATAAAATAAAGGAAATGGATTGTAAGAAATTAGTAACGGAATGAAGGAAAATAATTCACAGAGTCAAAAAAAAAATTGGGACAATAGTAATGAAAACTCTAGAACCATAACTCTGAAAGGATATGTTCAAAACCTAATTTCAAAATGTGCTTACTAAGGAAGCCAATGCATTTTCCACATTTCAACTACCTATTAGCTTCAGATCACCTTTGTTCAAAATGATAGAAAAGGTTTCTATTAAGCCCATAGAAAACATTGCATTTGGGACAAGAAGGGGAATCAACATTAGTCAATTATTTAAGAGCTGAAATACCATTTGAGCACATGAACATAGTGATAAGTAAGCATAAATTAAACCCAAGTTTCATGCGAGACACTATGCCGAACACATATCGCCCTGGTATAACATAAAACCTTGTTGAAATCAATTGAGGGAAGGGGAAAACCATATGAGGATGGGGTTAACATATAATCTTCCCCATTGCGTCTCAATGAGTCACCAAATAACATGGTAGAGTGAATTTTTTTATCAAAACTTATAAGGTAACAAAATTCAACCTATAGTCAATAATAAACTTAGATGAGGACAACTCATAAGCTAAGTTATATCTTGTGTTAAAACCAGGAAAAAAATAAATAAATAAATTAGGAGTTATTAAGAGAGGTATCAGAAATGGTATCAAACAACTGGTTTACAACACTTGGATCTACATGGGCATAAAATAAAATATAATAACTAATAAGTTTTATTACAACTCTTACATGTTAAATGGTTGAGGAGGGAGAAAGAGAGGCTTTGTAGTGAAGTCGTGAAGGGAGTGAACATCATCGAGGTAAAGAATCATGAAAAGGGATATCTATTGAAATACTAATCTCTAGGAATCAAGATATCCAAGATATGTAGTAATTCCTTTAAGAAACTATCAAAAGGATGCAAACCAGAAATAGATAAGCATAGAACAGATAACGAACAGCTATTGAGGATGTAGGTAAAGTAAAATAAAATGTAAGAATAGCAATAGACGATGAATTCAACAATGTTAAAAAGGTATAATGATAAAAAAACAATGAGAAATAATGGGTAGAACTATAATATTAAGGAAAGGATTCAAAAATAAATGGTCCACCTAATCTAGGAAATGAATTATCAAATTAAACTGACATAATAAATGTGAGGATTAAATCATTACACAATAGTGAACAAAATGAACAAACACTTTGAGAAAAAAGAACAATGTAGAAGAAATATAAGGGATATAAGGGGAATTTAAGAAATTGATGCCATCGATTTTTGAAAGAGATTCTAAAAGGAAAAAAACGCATGGTTGAGTAACATAGGAAAATATTTTTATCTTTATCAATATTATAACAACCCAAAAGCTAGGTTTACTACATACCAATTAAATGGTGAATCCAATATTTGGTGGGAGAATACCAAAATTTCTAATGTAATTAATAAAAATGAAACAACATGGAAACATCTTAAGGAGATATTTGAGAAAAGATATTTATGTGAAAGATACATTGATAATAGAGCCAAGGAGTTTCATGATTTGAAACTAGGAAGTATGAATATAGATGTCACCACCACCAAATTTTTAAGGTTGTTGATGTATGTACCCTACCTTTGGGGAGCAAATGAAAAGGAGAAAAAATAACTCTAATTATTACCCTCCTTATAATAGAATCAAATTGAATTTTACAACCAAAAAAGAATGGATATGAGAAATAAAATTTGTGTCATTAGCAATTTAGTCACAAGACAAAACAATGCAAGCCAAGGTCTACTAAGAAAAAGGAGATATCACATTTCAAAGGAAAGGGATTCTAATACCCGTAATTTATGATATGGATTTGATCATTATAATTTTTTTCTCCATCTCGATGCTTTCATAATGAAAAAATTAGAAGAATTAACTCACGAGACCCTTTTTACTCGTAGGACCCAGTTTTTCAAATTGCGGTCTAAAACATTATCGAACAATTTTGAGGCATTAAATGAAAATTTTTTAAGGTAAAATCTTTGTTTCCTCAGCATCATACATTTTTTTCCTATTGCACACACAAATACCTTTCTAACTGTGAATGAATTTCGTCAATCAGCATTCGTATTCGTATGTGAAAATTATGTAACTCAGAATTAGACATTCCTATTTTCACCGCGATAATTTGAGAGCATCCTATGTAATCCCCCCTTATTCATAAAAAATGGACTAGCCACATTATTACAGTGAACTAGATCCTAGAAAAGTATATATTGTAACTCTCGTTAATAGATGAGGTAGTCAAACCTAGCCACTAATAGGCTATCAGGTTGTAGTATAATCGGGCGACTCGGAAGAAAAGGGATTCCATTATTTAGAGTGCATTTGTTCCATGGATGCACAAAATTAGCCAAGAGGCATAGGAGTGTTGGGACTCAAAAATGTCATATTTTCATCCACCTTTTTCTTCACTATTCCCTACATTTCATCATCCCATTAACCTTTTATCATATCATTTTCATACATACATTTGGGTTTCACCTTCTTATTTTCCATTTTATTCATTTTTGTATTATAAGTGAATTTATGATTAATTATTAGAAAATGTACATATTTTTGTATATATCTCAAGAATATCTTAGTTTTGTGATGTGTAGGAAATATGTGGAGAGTTAATTCCAAGAGACTTATCCATATCTCCTCCACCATGTTAAGGAGATAATTATGCAATCCAATTCCTAAGGAAAAAATCATGGAGGATTTGGTTGGCGTATCTATCCAATTCCTAAGGAGAAAAGCATGGAGGATTGGGTTGGCATATCTTATCCAAGATATCTGAGAGATTTATGGAGGATTCAAAGGGATCATATTTTATAATAATGGTGTAAAAATTATCTTACTGTGGTTTCTCCGATCAAATATTCGAAAAGCACACACCACAGATCTCTAAAATCCAATGGGAAAGTTGTTGAAAATGCTTGAGAGATTTGTGGGATCATATCTTGTAATAATGGGAAATTAGTTGAGAGTGCTTGAGAGAATATTGGATATGTAATTATGGGAAGGTTATCTTCCTCATGTATATAAGAGAGTGCTCTCTCTTCATTTGAATAAGGGAAGAATGAATAATGGGAATTCTTAGTTTTTCATCTTTTGTTATGCTTTCATGATTTGTAATTTAAATCTTGTAATATAAGATATTTTTATTGTTGTGAGCTCACATATGTTGTTTGTCATTCAACTTCTTCACATGTTGCATTCCTTTTCCTTTATGCAATTTCCTTCTTTCCTAGTTAGCGTTTCAATGCCTTCTTAGGTATTAGTTTCACTTCAGTCCTGCATATATAGTGCATGTGTCTCGTAAGTCTACGGACCTCGGATTGACAAATTAAATAGTTGGGCAAGTACTACAACAGAATTAAACGAACACATTTTCACCCAACATTTTGGCCTCGTTGCCGGGGAGGCACGATGGATTGAAGTTTAGTTTGATTTTTTTTATGCAAGTGTGTTTAGACATGTTCCTAACTCCGAGGTGTTAAGGTGGTAAGACATGGGGAACAGCTTATACATCATATTCGAGATACCGTAATGGGCTCGACCTCTTATGGATCAGGGCATGTAGGGTCTGTTTACATTTATGCGGTGTGAATTTCAATTTCTGCAAGTGTTTGATTTTCGCAACTGCGAAGAGTGTTTGATGAATTCATGGTTCATGGTTGTAGTTGAATAATTCGATTACTCAATTAATGAGCAGTCCTTGAAAATGGTTTAATTGAGTATTAAATTCAAGATTATTTATGTGGTCCTTTTGTTTTTAATTCAATTTTTAGTGTGCTGATTTTTTTGTCTTTTTTCAACATGATTTAACAATGAGTTTCAGCTTGGAACTACTCACTCAAATCCCAGCGGAAGTCAGGATCTCTTCTTCCTTGGAAGAGGAGATCTTGACAAGAATTAAGGGTTCAACTACTCCCCAAGAAACAACCGAATATTCAACATCTGAAGAATCCTGCATATCTGATGGTGAACAATCACTCGAATAGGAGATTGAGGAAGAAGAACAACAGATCGAAGAAGGACAGGAGTTACAACATAATCTGAGTGAGAGAAATTGTGCCTATCAAAGCTTTATCGAACAATGGTTCTAGGTAAGTATTAGATTAGATTCGTCTTTTTATTTTTATTTAGTTGATTTACAGATACAACCACTAGACTCATTCACTTTCAAATATTTTCATTTCTCATTTGAAAACTTGCTACTAAATCTATTATTGTCACTGCTACGTGAATGGCTTCATTGGAAGTTTAACTACACGTAACTAATTTGTAGATTCTAAATTAGTATAGAGTAGGTAGGCTTTCATTTTGTTTTTTTCGCTTTTCTTTTACCTAGAATAAGTATGCTCTCCTCCGTACGATCTCGAGGATCATAAAATAGGGATGATTTAGACTAATTTCAAAAATAAATTCATGTTTTGCAATATGCTTAATCAAAAACATCTTTCAATATACAAATCATTATGTCCATTTGTTTAAAAAAAAAACAATAAGAGAGTTTAGTTTCTTTCTAAACTTTAGTTATTCATTAAATAAAAAAAAAAATAAATAAATAAATACAACAACTTAAACTAAAAAAAAAATTATAATGCATCTCGGAAGAGGACTGCGCACTTAACCCTGGTGGTGATTTAACCCACCCCACTCAAATCCGCCATTGATGGAGTCCTTTCTCCTCTGTAACACCCCTTTCCACCCTGGTGGTGATTTAACCCACCCCACTCAAATCCGCCATTGATGGAGTCCTTTCTCCTCTGTAACACCCCTTTCCACCTTTTGACTGGCTTTTATTTGTCTTCACCCAATCCCATCCCTGCAATTCGATCTACCAGCAAGTGACTCACTTTTATTGATCTGCACACCAATTTCCACACTCCAGTTCGATCTACCCTTGCGCTGTCATTGGGAACAAGCTTATGGATTCCATTTGAAAACCCTTAAAAATGTCAATATGCTACCTGCTTGATATCTTGTTGTGATGTATGGATGGAATTTTGAACATCCCGAATGCTCCAGCTTCCATTCTCTTTCTCAACAAAACATGTTACTTGCTTGAGACGCAATCAGAATTTGGACACTGTGGATGGGCAAAGTTGGCGTTTTCTTGATTTTTTTTTTCTTTTCCATTTCCAAACACACTACCGGGTCCAACTGGTTTACGGAACCAGATGGTGACGTGCTAGTGAGACTTATATTTAAAACCTCTGAACCTATAATCAAATTTATCTCATCTGCCTTTATTATAAAACGGAAGAATACCATTCATTTTCACCAAACTACTTGTATAATTGTATCATTGATTGCCTAAGTCAGTAACCGCGGGCAGAGGCTCGTTTACAATGGTTTTTTTTTAGGGATCCCTACCGGTTTGAAAAAACATGCCAAGCTCAATTGAAAACAGAAACTGTGGCCTCTTTATGCTCAGCCGTTCCTCAGCTTGACGATGCACATATTGCAGCCATGATGCGCCCTCCGATGTGCTCTTATGATCCCAACCTTTTTGCAGGTGCCCACTATTTGTAGATTACACGAGGCTGTTACGCATTTTGGAGAGAGCATCAAGGAGATCATCAATGAGGATTTTTGCGATGACATAATGTTAGCTATAGACTTTTACTGCTCGGTTGATAAAATCAAAAGAATGACGATCCTGTAAAAGTTGTTGTGGAAGATACTCTGCATGAAATGGTCATCACTTTTGATTAACACGGCTTTTTTTACTGCCTTGAGGTCTTGGGTTTATTTGCTTCCAATTGAGATGTATAATATGTTTCAGATGCTAATCTCCATTTTTATTTGTGTTAACTGGAAAGAGGGACTGGTCAGGTGTGACGAGATGCAAGTCCTGATCGCGTCATGGGTTCATTTGTCTACAGGTATGTGAAACCCTTTGCCTACATTACCTCGTTGACTCTTATCGCCTGGCTTGCCCAATTCAAGTGCTAAATGTCTGCATTAAGAATGAAGGTGGTACTGTTGATTAGGAATCTCTCTATTCGCTATTTTTTTTTCCTTCATCATTTGCGAATCGCATTACCAGAAATGATTTTCCTTTGATATGGTGAAAGTAGCCTCTGGGTTTGACCTGTTGTTTCTAATTTCTTATTTTGTGGCATATGGAAAATTGACTGGTATTGCACGAACAACCTTGAACATGGACATCGTGCATTTCTTTGACGTTTACAATTTGAAACCAGAGGTTCAGTATCTGAGTTTCGACCTACCCACGGGAGCAACGTTGTCTGATTTGTTTTTCCTTCCGGAAGAGATAGAGCAGCATGGAGATCGCGCTAACGGACAAAGGAATATTGTCCTCATTTTAATCCGGGAATGTTGTCCCTCATGTTCATGCGGATTAAAGGCTCCTAGGACCAGCTCTCAGCTTCCATCATCTGCAAAGACTGGAACGAGGTGCTGACATCGTTAGCCCAGAAGTTGACAATCAGGTCGCGTGTACTCCTCTCTTCTCTTCTTCCTCACTTCAAACATGTTAAGCAGTTGAATCTCTCTCGATGCACTGATCAATTGCACGATCGAGATCTCCAGATGGGCTCCAAATACCTTAAAAACATACGTATATTATCATTAGGGAACCCAGAAAAAGGATCTTGAATTGCCAGATCAGTCAACCGACCGATCGACCACACCAGGCTAGGTTCAAAGCAGTTGAAGTTTTTAGCTCAATATCCTATCCCGTGTTCCTATTTTGGATGTTAAACAATCAAATCTAGCTTGTAAACATGCATTTGTTATGAGGAAATATAAATTATGGATTTTTGCAGTTAATTTCCACAGTGCAATAAATGCAAGTCAGAAATTCGGACTTCAACAGTACTAAGATGTTATCTTCCATACCAGAACTTTACAGAGGATTTTAAAATGTTGTGAAAGCGCTCCTCAGGACTTGGAATTTGGGTATGTTTCTTGAAAAGTTTTTATTGAATAAGCAGATGTTTAAGATAAGTTATTACTCTTGCAAAGTATTTTGGTAAGATAAAAGCTTCTACGTTGTTTACTGTTTTTACTCCTGCAAAACTTTGAGATCTTAAGCGAGGATTAAAAAATGCACTTGTGATAAATTGATTAAGAATTGGACGGCATGTTGTGCCTGGATCCACATATATACTAGTAAGAATTGAAATGCCAGGAGGGGAATTGTTGGAACTAAAGTTTCGACTCAATGATGGTACCGACATTGGTCCTCACAAACATGCATCGACTGCTACAATTGCCACTCTCAAGGAAAGCATACTTGCAAAGTGGCCACAAGGAAAAGAAAATGCTCCTAAAACAATAAATGACATGAAACTCATTAATGCGCAGAGAATCCTGGAGAACAATAAGACACTTGAAGACTCAAGTAGATGTTCTTGCACAATCATGTAGTCGGATGAAACCTATAGATTTTGAAGAATGCTCCTTTGACATATGGAGTTGTGCTTTCTGTTCATCCGTAACAATATTTTTATAAATTTCAGTGTATGTCAGAGCTGTGAATTCACTTGGTGTTCCATATCATGGTATATAACTTCGATTTTTCCGACTTTGATTTATTAGAATATTAGAAGATATATTGGTAAGTTCCTCATATATTCATTGATTCAGAAAAAATAATAAAATTTCCCTCATTCATAACACCAACTACTTCCCCAAAAAGATACAAAAGTCTTTTCAAATGTTTTAAATTTGTGGGCAAGAGTTAGGATGCATATACTAACAAGTGAAATGAAATGAGATTGGTGTTATGTGTAGGTCAACGAGAAGCTTATGAAAAAATCTCAACATTACAATGACACCTTTTTCATCCACAATTAGAGTAATTTTGGAAAATAATTTTAAAAATGGACATTTCATAAATTCTTGAAAATGAGCTAATTTGTTTTTGAGTCTCTTCATACAGGAATGATCGATGGAGATGGCACACAAAGGTGACAATTTTTATGTAGGAATGGTGCTAAATTTTGAGTGAAGACAATCTAATGCAAAAGTGATTTTTCGAAATCACAATGAAACATGCATCATTGGACGCTTGAAGGAACTAATTCTTCACTGCACATATCATCACATTTTCCACTACACAAAGATCCTTTTGCGTCATGACTACTCACATTTTTCCTTCCAAACGCCTAGACCATCCTTGTGTTGCATCCCATCTTCCATTTCCTTATCTTTCATGACTTCAATCACGCCTATTTTTTTGAATCGCATACATCCATTTATCCTTTTTTAGTTTATTTTTGCCTTCTAGTTTGCCTTCTGAATAAAACTCATTCCCTTTCCATGATTACATTGCCTTGATTTCCTAGCCATGCTAATCCACACTGCTTGTTAGTGAGTTCTTTCATTTATAGTCCTACCAAATCTCTTTGTACAAACTCACGTTGACTCATGTGGGATTCCTTAAGGCCCACCTTTCAACAAGTTTTGCCCTATCGACGTCAGCACCTTATCTGGGAAATAGACTAGAGTTCCTTTTCAGTACCTAGAGATTTGCATGCCTTAATGGCAAGTTCTCTCGTTGGCGATCATGAGAATACATCAATGTCCCTTGATATTTAGATCTTGCAAGTGGCTCGACCTCGACACATCCATTCGCGCTTCGCAAGATGTACTCCGATACCTTGGCACTCATTGACATCAATGGTGAGTTGCTTCGCATTGGTTAACGGCATACATCAATGGCCGGTAATCCAATGATTTCTATTCATGCTCGACATTGACACATTCATTTGCATGTTTAGAATTGTACCATCGGGTTTGTAGTGGGTGAAGACTATACACTTTTTCACGACTCCCTCAGCAGTTACAGCAGCATGCATTCTGATCTATGAGAGTACAACAGTTCCACTTTCAGCATTTATATTTTCCATGATTTAGCATCAGTAGTTCAGATTCCTTCATTTCCCAAGATCCAATTACATCAGTCACATTTTTCTGATCGAGTAGCAACAACAGCTACATTCCTATTGCATATTTCATCATTCTTGGGTAAGTAGAGGTATGTTGTTTTCTAATCTTTAATCATGCAATTCCTTATATGCTAAATTGAATATTGTGGAAAATTCCCTCACCATGCTACATTTCCTTTCATGAGCCATGCAACCAATTCAGTTGGGGGCGAGAGAACTACACCACACTACATATTCACTTCCATGATTCCATTTCTTCACCACTATCACTCCATTTACCATTCGCCAACATTTATTTTCTGATGATACTTTGTTGCACTTTGCTTCATACGCAATATTGGCATGTTTCATTAATATTACGAAAAGGCTTTCTTATGCACATTGATAGCTTATGATTTCCAGTGAGTGTTTACATTATTATTGAAGAGAAGAGAATAGAAAATGAAATGAATGTTGTTAACACAAGAACCAACATTATTTGTATTCATGGTTGTCACACAATAACCAACCATAAGAAAAAGTAAATTTTTACTCATGTCTTTCACATATCTTGGAAACATTCATTATTAAATACATCATCATGTAAAGCCAAAGTTCAAGATGCCAAATGTTCTTAAAGAGACCCATGCATGGTTGCATGAGGACATGCAACAAGTTCAGTTGGGGAGGATGTTGGGACTCAGAAATGCCATATTTTCATCCACCTTTTTCTTCACTATTCCCTACATTTCATCATCCCATTAACCTTTT
>APFE030386940.1:0-12932 GCA_000404065.3 Pinus taeda | reverse complement strand
AATCTCCTTGAGGTTTCCACTTGCTTGTAATGATTCAAGGTAATTTGGATAAGTGGAATATATTGCCTCGACATAAGCTATGAGAAGAATGTCTATTTCAAAACTAGTGGTTTTTATATCGTGCATAATGGATCTTACTTATGATGCTAAAGCAATAGGGTCATCATTTTTCAATTTGAGACTAAAAGATTTAATCATCAATTGGACAAATTCAAGTTCAGAGTGTGATCCATACAGTTCCTTCAACTTCTTTGAGGCTTTAAAATCATTTGAAATTGGTGAAATATGGTGTCTCAACTCTTCATTTACAAATACTGCAATCAAAGCATAGGCCTTGTTGTTCTTATTTTCCCCAATGAAAATATCCTTATCTAAAGTGGGCTTTGCAGGTTCATTATCTCATTCTCCTTCATAAACTCGTCTCAAAAACTCATTGAAAATGAAAGTGTGTTTTATCTTCCATGACCATTCAGGATAGCTCTTTTTTCCTAAGAGAACTACTCCAACAATTGATATCAAGGAATGCATTTAAACATATGTGTACTATGTAAAACATTTACTTCTTCTAGCAAAAAAATGCACTTATGGTGGTAATTTTGTAAAAAAATACAACTCGTATATCTATATAGATATATATATATATATACACACACACACACACACAATAGGTTTATTATTTTGGGGAGAGTTATATAGGGGAGGGAGTACATGGGGGAGGGTTATATGGGAAGACCTTATATGAGGAGGCGCAAGAGTCTTTGGTGTGGTTCATATGGTTGTTTCGTATGAGTCGTATGTCAGTATGGAAGATCGGTGGTACAAAACGACATAGTTAATTTTGGAGGATTATATAACTGTTGGGAGCGATATCTATTATGAGAGAATTCAATGTAACGTAACCGAAGTGGTATGGGGAGGCCCAGTGGTATATAAGGGAAGAGCGATGTAGTAAGAGAGTAATACACAGTAGTATGGTGGTATGTGAAGAGGAAGGAGATATGATACCACAGTGTCAGGTGTATATTTTAGAAGTGTGATACGAGGAGTAATACCCATGTGGCAAGATTGGAGGTATATGTTATACCATTTAATAGTCCAATGGATAGTCTCATGTTTTGTTGCACACAGACATGCAACCAATGTCTGGAGATTGAGGGAGTAGTATCAAGAGTCGAGTGGTATGGGAGAGTGGTATATGAGGGAGGTGGTTTGAAGGGCCACAATCACACCATATCAAACAATTTAACACAATAATACCAATCTACGGTGTGATACCATTCAACGCAACACAATCACATTAATCATATCAATACCACTTTCCTTCAATGAAATGCAATGCAACACAGTCACACCAACAAGTGGTCAATATCATTAAATATTGAGTTATAAAACACAGTTTAGAATGCAGACACAATCATTGAAAAATCAGCATACCGTTCATGCAGGAGAGGTAGCCTTTGGATTTAATGCACCTTTACTCAATTGTTCTCACTATAACCAACCTCCTGAGCCTACCTACGAATTTAGCCTCTAGGACACATAAATTTAAAATTTTGGGTTCATTCACAGTTAAATATTTACCCCTCCTTACAGATCTTGTCTTCTAAAATTACCTCATCCATATTACTATCTGGCCATAGTACAGATTTCTCATTAATTGTTTTGTTGGTTCTCTTATATGGAACCATAGATTCATTAACATATCTGATGTATGTGATCAACCATTAAACGTGTGATGGTAGGCACCCTATCAAAATATCTGAGTAAATCTCTACCAGCACTAGTGGAAATTAATTTCATGACCATTGTACTGTACACTACATTATTGACCAGCATTTCATTGACATGCATACTAGTTAAACTTGCCACACAGATACTTAACCCATTAGTCATAAAATGGGAAACATTATTTCCTCAATTGGTGAGTATGCGTAATTAGATATCAATTTAGAGAATTACAAGCATACCATATCTCTGTAGTTAATGTAATACGATCAGGTAGAGAATCCATAGTATTCTCACATATTCATACATAATCTCACCATAAACCATGTTAGTATATATATAACTTCCTGCCATGCTTCCGCTACTAACTCTATTCTTAGATGTAAAAGAGGTCAGATGTACAATATTTCCATCACTTTCATAGTAATACATTAGCATAGGTAATCTAATTATGTGTCAACCCATTTAATGTACTTCTACAGATAACTTCACATTGAAATCTGAATGCAAGACAATCATGAGAAATCTAATGTTGTGAGACCAGTAACAACAGCTAATTACACTTATTCCACCATTTCTCATATACATTAAAGGTCACATACATACGACAACAATTATTTCCATATATATAAAACCTCATATATACAATTGAGCTACATGGGTTAACCATTTCAACAGTAGGAAATAGAGATAAGAAATCAACCATCAGAAAGTCTGAGCTAAATTATCTAACTTCATAACAAGTAAGCATTAATATAGAACCCATACTATGCAAGTGAATCTTATCAGAGTAGAGAGGAACACCGTTAAGTCTATTAATACATAAGCCTATGTAATTCACGCGAGATTATCATGGCAAGTAAACTTAGGCAATCATCTCATAGAAAAACTTGAACAATAACATAAAGATATGAAACTATTTTCATAAACAAACTAGAACTAATAGAGAGAGAGAGAGATAGTAAGATTCATCATAGAAACATTTCACGCATTTGAGGCCAACTAAAACCTCACTTTGAGGGAGGAGCACCAGCAAATAGCCATGAATCACCTTTGGTTCCCCATGAGCCGAAGATCTTGCCAAGGATCAATTGTCCTCAATTGATCAATGCACTGGGTATTTAATACCATATTTCATGATTTAGTTACCTTTAGCGGCATCCCTCTTTTATGGATTTTTCCAATTGCCTAGCTCTTTTTTTGGAAAAGCTTGTATTTATCTCCCATGAGGATTTTCCTCATAAAATATTTCCTTTATCTCCCACGAAGCTTTTATGTCTGATGGATCTTTATCTCCCATCCATCTCATGGATCACCAATCCATCAAATCGTATCTACAATCACATCTAGAATCTTTCTCATGAAAGATTCGTCTCTATCCCATTCCTCAATGGAATTTGATAAGCATCTCTTCTCTTTTGGTGCTCCACCCTCCAAGTGATTTATTTTATTAATTTATTTAATAACACATTTTCTTTTCATATTACATATGACCTAGCTTTCCTCAACTTAGGTTTAGAATAGTTTAACCCAGAAAGGAGGGTATCAAACCTAGATTTCCTCAGCTTAGATTTACAAACATTTAACACACAAGGGAGGATATCACACCTAGCTTTAACTTAGCTTAGGTTTACAATAATTTAGTCCATAAGGGAGGAGTGTTACATACTCCCCCCCTTAAATTTTACACCATCTACAGTGTATCACTACATCATGTCCTTGTTCACAGTTAATTGTTTTCTGAATCAACAACTCTCATGGCTCTGCCATCTGAGACAATTTTTCTGATGTACATCAATCACAAGGAGTTCTCCCAACACCTATCCTTCCATAGCTACATCGGTCTCAAGGAGTGCTCTCCTTTCATAGCTACCTGTAACATTTTTTTCAAACCATTTGTGAGAATTATAGATGAAAAATTTTAACTATGATAAATATCATAATCTGTTACTTAATATTATTAAAGCAGCTATTGCTTATCATTTTTTTTATCTGAAGAATGTGTGTTCTCTGCTTGCTTTCTTTCAACCCTTTGTGTTCTTTTCGAACACCTATTTCTTGTAGTCGATTTACATACAATACATTAGTTAGCATATTTTCTACATTAATATGGCTGCAAGGTCATAACAGATTAGTTCACATAACAATATATATTCTTTGTAATTGTATGTATGCCAAACTACAATTAACAATAGTCACTTATACAAAACTTACTTTCCTTCTTCTGGGTAACCTCCAAGTTTGTTTACCTAGACAGGCATCTATACAATGACTCCACACATACCTACACACAAGGAATGTTATACACACCAAAACACATTTCATTTTTCAACCTTGTAGCATATGTAGTCATATTGTCTCACATGTCCCGTTGTACGTAGTCCATCTGTGGTACATCCTATAATACCATCCTCATCGTATCATGTGCATAACATGGACTTTATCCACATATTCTTCCACCCTTTAGGTATTAGGTGAGATTTTATTTAGCCATACACCTATTGTACCATTCATTTAAAACCATAATACCTATTTTTCCTAAATTTCATTTTATGTACATCTAGTTTCCATCATGCACATATATGTATTTTACCTTCACTCTCTGAACCACAATCTCCACATGCTCAAGCATGGCTAGTTTGGAGAATTACATCAAATATCAACCCAAAAACATAACCTAAAATTGCAGGTAGAAAAATTCCTCAGAAATAATAAGGATTTAACTCTTCTGTACAATTCCAATGAGAAGTTATTTTCTTAACTGCATGCAAACTACTTCTTCCATGTAGAATTTCTAGCTCTTGCCAAAGAGTTTTCACATCTATGTTGCACGTACCTCAACAATTATAATTTGAAATATACAATTAAACCATTAATGAACTCATTCATTATGATTTATGCAGAATTACTCACAAAGCAAACATTTTTAGAAAACAAAGTCTTCATGCTTTACAGGCTTGACCATACCTACTTCATAAGTTCCTTTATCTCAACTTGATCTCATGCTCCAAAAAAAATGAGATGTTCACGCACTTTCTTGTCACAGGCATGATCACCTTCCTAGCCCATCCACACATACTCATATAGTAGAATGTTGCAACAGATAATCCACTGCAACCAGAAATCTCTTCATAATGGCTATGGAAATTTGTGTATTTTAATTGCATAGTTGTAAGGCCATTCAAATTCATCTCCATGGAGAAGCAGTATCATCTCATGAAGATCAGAGACTACTTTTGTATCATCACAAACACAAATATGTGAGGTGATTCAGATCGTCCAAAGATCGATGCTCGTTGCTGACTGAAACAATCTAATAAAATTTGCATTTTTTGAATCAGCAAACAATTTGCAAATTAAGCATGCAATTCTGAAAAATAGAGAAGGGCGTCTGCCTCCTAATTAATAACAGATTCCTGGGGAGTATCGCAGAGAACAACTTGTAGTTTCCTGCAGAGAACAACTTGTAGTTTTTTTATTAGTGCCTCACCATTTCACTTAGTACTCACTCCCTTATAGTTTTTGGGGTTCTCTCTTCCTTGATGACCTTTCTCATTGAGCTCCTACTGTTGTTCAATTGCTCTTGATGAACCTTTCATTTTCTTTTTATCACAACGGTACTGCTTCGATAGTTTTCTTGGTATGAATGTGAGTCAATAAACATTTGTTGCAGACTTCATTAAACTGCGGAAAACTATTGTAGAGATTCCAATGATACCAATCTATTGTGAGCGATCTCAAGCTCGAAATCTCGCTGGAAAGATTAAAGGTAGAAGGGGCGCGGCAGTATTTTACAGGTTCTCAACGCCTTGAGAGCCACGAAATTCTGAAATCAATATCTCTTGATGAGTTTTACTCATTATCAACAAAAGAATGCATTATGTACTTTTCAGAGAAAAGTTGTGCGTAATTTTAACTTTTAAATTTGTATAGAATAAGGGAATTTTAAGTCTCACATTGACTTAGAAAAAACATAACTCATCTTTCATATAATATGGATATAAGAGAACGTTGTAAGACATACGAATATGGATATCATACAAGTATAGATACCTTATCTTGTAGAACGGCTTATATTATTTTCCTGAATATTTGAGATGAATGGTTTAATATTTAATATTATTGAAGATCATTTTTTTTCTATGAATTTTTTTTAGACTATTTGATTATATATCCTCTATCCATTTCAAACATTTAGCTTTTTGCTTATTTTCTTCTTTCCATTTTGGTTTGACGATTTGTGAACCCACAACCATTCCAAACATTTAACTTTTTGCTTATTTTCTTCTTTCCATTTTGTTTTGACGATTTGTGAACCCACAACCATTATAAAAAAAAAGTAGTAGTATGCCATTTGCAAATCCGTTGTTGGTTAAGGGAACTTATAAATCAATCATTCAATCATTCAAAGAGAAGGCTACCGATCAAATCTCGAAGCCATCCACTGACTGGTGACAATAGACACCTTGCGTGGTAGTAGTTTGTGGATCCTTCGTGGTGAGATGCATCCATTAACCAGTGAATTACCACAAATTCAAAAACACAGTGTCACAAGTTGATATCATCCTTATATTTTAGTTCATTCATATATTTCTATTTTCACAATTTTTACCTGAAACTTGATAGCACACCGATGAGTGAGAAAATAATTACGTTATTTCAGAACCATTGAACGAACATTATCATAAGAGGAAAATATATAATCAACCCTAATAGGGTGTCAAAAAACAAAAGCAAAACACACAACTCACAATACCAAATAGAAGCAAAAGTGTATACAGTAATCTAAGAGGATTCCCCAATAAGAAGACCCAAGGGAAAGCAATTTTTTAGTTCAAACCCTAAATTTTAAACAATGGAAGTACTTGTACTCATACATACCGTGGTAATGTTTCTCAAAACACAAGTATTTTTCTCACGTGTAAAACAATTTTCCACAACAGTTTGGACAGAATTCCACAGAAATTGCTTACGTAAACTGCTTTTGGAACCCCATTTCCCCCTCCCTTGAAACGAAATATGATAGGACTGCATACATGCAATTATTTTGAACCGATGAAAAGGGTTGCGACTAATCCCAGAACAATGACACAAGCATCGTTGTTGCAAGAGGAACTATCCATTCCCTCTGCTCATTTTCCAACTGGAAATGCATCTGTACAAGGTGCTTTATTCTATTCTCCATTCCTCTTATCCCTCAAACAGTCAACCCTCACTTCCCAATGTAGAGATGGTATCTCCCACTATCCATGCATGCATCAGAGACTTTTGGTTAGACTGGAACATGGGAATCGAATCAATTACCGAGACCAAAGATATACTGTAAGCTTCAACCTGCATCTATAAAGTGGATTTATATTCACCTTTAAAATGCATCTATAAAGTGCATCTATGCATCTATAAATTGGATTTATATCACCTTTATATGCATCTATAAAGTGCATATATATTCACCTTATCCAGTTGATAGAATTTTTAAGTTTAAAATGCTCACAATTGATTATCCATGTGTAAGCAGAACGAAATAAATGAGATTTCATATCAACATTACAGGAACACGATAACCTCAAACAAATAGCTGTTCGTTAATTATTTCAAAAGGGCATAACGTTAATTACCTATCAGGATAGCTTTGGGCTCATTAATAATGCGAATAATGTCGCAGAAGGAGGGGCGTTGGGATTCAAGAGTCTGCTGCTAACATTTAGCAACTATGGATTTGTTGTTGCACGGTTGTCAGTACGACAACAGTATCGTCAACTCCATAACCTTGTCACCTCTCATACCAAGAGCAGGCACGATGGTGGTTGCAACAATGAAACAACACTACAGCCTTAGCTATCATTAGTCGAGTGCCATACCCGTTCTTCCCTTCACGTAAACTTATGATAAAATAGTAGGCATTACGTAAAGGCTCAAAAGAGATAGTGCATATACAAACTAATAGATTATGTGCTTTATAACCACTAGAACAAGGAATCAATATTACTAATCAATGAACAACAGTCTAACCAGGGAAGACATCGCTCCCACTTTCTGTTATCCCTCCCTTATCATTTTTTATAGCAACATTGCTGCGTTCAACATATTTTTCTTAATTCATTATCATAATTAGGAAACCTACAGTTTTTTTCCCATTTCTTTCTTAAACAAAACTAGAATAATACAAAAAATAGAATGAAATCCATCGTTCTTAAGTCTACGTGGCTTTTTGGTTGCTTTTATCCATAATTCATGGTTTTAGAATCACCCAAACTAGTGTGCACGATATTTAAGAAACCTTCTACTCTCAAACAAGAAAAAAAGAAACATTGTTTTATCCCTTTAAACTTGTGATATACATTCATAAGGTAGTGTTCTAAATGGAAAGAATGTCAATCTTATCCAATATTGTTTCTTTTTACAAGCATTTTAATGGATAGCATTATTATATTCGTGAGAAAAGAGAAAATCGACTTCTTCTTTTTTTGGGGTCGAAGATTTTCTTACCTCTCCAAATTATTAGACGAGATCAAGCTCTCTTGGATGTTTCCCGTCATCTAGCACAGCTACAGATAAGTATTTTTCCAATATCCACCACAACTGCACGCCAACTATTGGCATATCCATGCCATGCAATCTAGGATTATATGATTAGGACCATTATTCGAAGCTTGAGCCGTAAAGTTTGGATGAATCCCATGTCATCCTTATTACACACGTAGTTGTATAGTAACTCTATCCACACGTAATTGTCTGTAGTGCAATGGAAAACATCATCAGTAGAATTTTTTTTATTTTTTGTTTTTTGTTTACACACTATCCCTGGTGTTGATGATTAATTTAGAACCGTATGTTGATTCGAACTCCATTCCCTGTTGACAATCCCATGTGCAGGACTGGAGGATCGACTTCACTCCAACCCATTCTCCATCCTATGGCCTGAATTGTAGCCCTCCAACATCTTCCTGAGCTAGCACAGTCAGAGTCGCTTCATCTTAGTCGCAACCCATCCCCAAAGCCAACTCCGGCACAGGGCATGGCGAATCATGATTTAACATTAGATGAGAAATGGGACCCTCACTTGGTATGGAAACAAAGCATCATCCAACTGCCAAACATTGTGATGCTCTAGAGAGAGGAAAAACTCGATCGATGCCCAAACGCACTTGGGAAGCGCTCTTAACACTCATTCTCCTTTCTGTGATATTCTGTCGAGGAGAATATTACTTGGATGGTTGTTAACTAATGGGTGTGCCCATACAAATCTTATATACACAACTTATATATCGCACTTGGATTCAATCTTGGGTGAGGCCGCTTATGCTATCTATTGACCCAAATTTTAATATATATCCCAAAAATGTATAACATAGAAATCAATCCATAATACGCGTATGGAAAATAATTAATTTTTCAACTGTAAAAGTTAATTTTTATTTTAAGGAATAATATCCCCTTGTTCTATGTTTCAAAAATTGAACTTACACCATCATCTTATTTTTATGTATAGAATTTTAATTTTGGTGGCTTAACTCAATTTAATCACCATGCATAAATTAATTCTAACTTCGTTCTTCGTACCAGGGTTTTTTAAAACCTCCATGACACATCCAAATTAAAGATTAGATATGGATGGCTATGCTATGCTCTTGACGTTTCAACCCTCGCACTTATAACTATTTAATTTTAGACCATATACACCGTCATTTACATTCTATAATATATCGGTCCATAATTTATATGTGGGAGGGTATTGTTTTTTTCTAATTTCTATATTTTCTTTTATCTTAAGAATAATATCTCATGTTCCATGTTTTGACAATCTACCTTACGTTATGTATTTATGTTGTCCCTTCCCAACAAATTCATTTTATGACAAACATAAATATTGCATACAACAAGAACTCCAAATGGGCTTCCCCATTCTTTTCTCTAAACATTTTTAATATTTAGATTCAATTTTAAGGAGTCTAGATTTAACACTTATACCAGGACCCTTTAGAAGAGTTTGTGGTAGTGAGGCCAATTTTAGGCTAAAACTTGTCCATACCCTATGGAGGCATATTGGCCCACAGGCCGTAAGGCTTGAAATTGATTTCTCCAATACCATTTGTAATGAACCTCCTGAGCCTACCTTGGAATTTAGCCTCTAGGACCATAAATTTAAAATTTTGGGTTCATTCACAGTCAAAGCTTTACCCCTCTTTGCAAATCTTGTCTTCTAAAACTACCTCGGCCATATTACTGTTATGCCATAGTACAAATTTCTCATTAATAGTTTTACTGGTTCTCTTATATGGAACCTTACATTCATTAACATATCTGATGTATGTGACCGACCATTAAACTTGTGATAAGAGGCACCCTATCAAAATATCTGGGTAAATCTCTACCAACACTAGTGGAAATTAATTTCATGATCATTGTAGTCTACACTACTTTATTCACCATAATTTCATTCCCATGCATACTAGTTAGACTTGCAACATAGATACTTAACCCATTAGTCATAAAATGGGAAACATTATTTCCTCAATTGGTGAGTATGCGTAAGTAGATATCACTTTAGAGCATTATGATCGTACCATATCTCTGTAGTGAATGTAATATGATCAGTTAGAGAATCCATAGTCATCTCACATAGTCATACATAATCTTAGCGTAGACCATGTTAGTATATATATCACGACTTGCCATGCTTCCGTTACTAAGTCTATTCTTAGATGTAAAAGAGGTCATATGTACAATACTACCATCACTTTCATAGTAATACGTTAGCACAGGTAATCTAATTATTTGTCAATCCATTTAATGTACTTCTACAAATAACTTCACACTAGAAAGCCACATCCAAGTCAATCATGAGAAATCTAACATTGTGACACCAATAACAACAACTAATTACCCTGATTCCACCATTTCTCATATACATTAAAAGTCACATACATAAGACAGTAATTATTTCCATATAGATAACACCTCGTATATACAACTGAGCTACATGGGTTAACCATTTTAATAGTAGGAAAGAGAGATAAGAAATCAATCATTAGCATACTTGAGCTAAATGATTTAACTTCATAACAAGTAAGGATTAATATAGAACCCATACCATTTAAGTGAATCTCATCAAAGTAGAGAGAAACACCACTAAGTCTATTAATACATAATTCTATGTAATTCTCGCGGCATTATCATGGTGAGGAGACTTAGGCAATCATCCCATAGAAAAACTGGAACATTAACATAAACTTATGAAACTATTCTCATAAACAAACTGAAACTACAACAACGAGAGAGAGAGAGAGAGAGAGAGAGAGAGAGAGAGAGTCATCATACAAACATTCCACGCATTTGACACCAATAAAAACCTCACGTGGAGAGAGGAGCACCACCACCCAGCCATGAATCACCATTGATTCCCCCCAAGCCAAAGATCTTGCCAAGGATCAATTGTCCTCAATTGATCAATGCACTAGGTATTTAATACCCTCTTCATGATTTAGTTACCATTAGCGGCATCCTGCTTTTGTGGCCTTTTTCAATTTCCTAGGACTTTTTTAAAAACCTCATATTTATCTCCCACGAGGCTTTTCATCATAAAAGCTTGTATTTACCTCCCACAAAGCTTTTATGTCCAATGGATCTTTATCTCCCATCCATCCGATGGATCACCAATCCATCGAAGCATATCTAGAGTCACATGTAGAAGCTTTATCATGAAAGATTCATCTCTATCCCATTCCTCAATGGGATTTTGCAAGCATCTCCTCTCTCTTGGTGCTCCACCCTCCAAGTGGTTTATTTTATTAATTTATTTAATAACACATTTTCTTTTCATATTACATATCACCTAGCTTTCCTCATCTTAGGTTTAGAATAATTTAACCCACAAAGGAGGGTATCAAACCTAGCTTTCCTCAGCTTAGGTATACAAGAGTTTAACACACAAGGGAGGATATCACACCTAGCTTTAACATATCTCAGGTTTACAATAATTTAGTACAGAAGGAAGGGCTTTTGCACTCACCGCACCACAACACCTCCAGGCAGCAGACCTCTAGCACTGTCATGCATTCAACATCTCCACGTAGCAAACTATAAATGGGAGCGGGAAACTGGCATAATACAGGAGTTACAAGTCTAAACCGAGACCTATGCTCTGATACCATGTCAGGCTAGGAGGTAGCTCAAAGAAATTGTGATTTTGCATTAAGATTGATCATATATATGTAGATGCAGGGAGAGACTCTTTGGTTTCATCTCCTAGTGTCTCTTCATATTCCAATTCTCCTTATTTTATATTTGCATTATTTTACATGGATTACCTAATCCAAAAGATTAGGTGTCAGCACATCTCATTTCTCAATATGTGCTCATATAAAATTTCAAATTTTTCATTAGCTACAAAAGAAATCATTATAAATATTTAATACATCAAGAAAGTAGATTTCATAAATAATATTTCATGTATAATAAAATCAAGACCCCATAAAATTATCTACCAACACTAACCCAACCAAAAAAATAATAATAATATCATGTAATAAATTACTAATAATCTAGTGTCATAAACAACAAAGACTAACTAGATGCAATAGAGAAGAAAATGAAACATTATATAATAGTTAACTGGAAAATATAATAGAAATGAGACATTATATAATAACTAAATGAAAAATATAATAACAACAAATATTGCATGTTTATTGTCCATATATGGTCTATATTGGAGTTGGGCTTCAAGATTTTTTATTTTTAAATAAATGGGTAGATGTGACTTGTTTTCAAGGAAATATTCTTGGTCTAATATATTATCCAAAGGATGATATGAAACGTATGTGAAAGGTGTTTAGTTTCAAATAAAAAAAAAAAAAATCAAAGAATAACATATTTAATTTTAAAAACCTTGAGGAATTTTGATTTTTAAATAAATGAGTGGACAAATTTTGATTTCAAGATAACATTTTTTGTCTTATACACCATCCAAGGCATGATATGAAAACTACTTGACACCGTTTTTAGTTTCAAATCAAAGAAAATCAAAGAATAACATATAAATTCTTAAAAACTTTAAAGAATTTTGATTTTTAAATAAATGAGTGAGAGGGTTTGATTTCAATTTTCGTTTAGAAGATTATGAACTATAAACTAGAATAACTCTGAGAAACATTATGAATTTAAGCAAATCAAAGTGCTTGAATGTGACAGATAGCGATGCAAAA
>APFE030386936.1:0-12336 GCA_000404065.3 Pinus taeda | reverse complement strand
TATATATATCTCTTATTCTGTAATTTTTAGTAAGTTGATAAACTAAATCAGCTTTATAGAGTTTACGTATACAATTATAGGATTACTAATTCTCTCATTGGGTATGCAGTACGAAAAACATAAAGCAAAGAAGGATCCAGAGAACGCGCACAGGCACAAGATTGAGGAGGAGATTGCAGCAACAACTGCAGTGGGAGCTGGGGGCTATGCCTTCCACGAGCATCACAAAAAGAAGGCAGCCAAAAAGGAAGTAAAAGATCACCATTTCTAGCCACCTGCCCCCGTACCTATGCTTTAAAACGGTTTTCATTCTTTCGCTGAAAAAGTCATCCGTCATGTTGACACTGCCTTCAGCTTCATTCCTTCATTGTATCTCTTTATGATCCTAATAAGCATTTTAACGTAAATACTTAATAGTATTGTGATGCTGTTATTGTTATTACTATTTGTATGGTGATTCTTAGTCCACCAACACCAACACCTCAATTCCAATTCCATACCTGCAAAATTGTCATAGCTTAAAAGAGTGATTTAACATACTAGTCAACCTAATTATACCATTGGGAATGAAAGATACCTCTTAATATCCTTCGACTTTAGAAAAATAGTTTTTCTTGTGTATCTAAATGCACTTATAATTAAAAACCGAATGTGGCTCTTATAATTGACTATACATGTATAATGATGATCAAATGCCTAGATGTTCATTCACATTCCCCACTTCCCCATGACAAGTGGCTCAGTTGTTATGAATGTGGACAACTGAAATGCCCCTCTCGTTCTCATTCTCATTCTCCTCCACTTTTGGAATAAAAAAATCCAAAAAATATGATACCCTATTTATGCCCCATCATCAAAGCCCTTAATTCACTAATCTATTTCAACTTCAATTCTTCAATTCTTCCTTTAGATGTTTGGCTTCTTGGAGTAAGATTTGGGTAGAGAATATTAGGGTTTTTAGACCGGGTAACTTTAGCATTTATGGTGAGGGTTTGGGAAGAGCTTCTACTTGGGACTAAGAGTGGTGGAACTTCCGCTAAGTGGTGGAACCTTCGGTAACATCCAGTGATACCAATGGAATGATTATGGTGACAACAATAAAAAAATTCTCGTAAATTTTGGGATTTTGTAACAACAATTGAATGATTTCAGATTGTGCTATTGGTAAGGTTTTGTGTCATCCTTAATTTTTTTTTTTTTTTAACAATTGTGCCATTTTTTTAACTTAAGAAAGGATGATTTTCTAGAAATTATCTCTCCATTCTAATCCGTCCCATGGATTTGTTTCATTTTAAATAATGTGTTAGCCTAAGAGCCTAAGCTTTTAGAATAATTTGATTTTTGATGTTACACATAAAATAAGTTGTGAAATATAATTGGCTTGCAAATCACCCACAATTGGAAATAGGGAATTACATCAACCTGGACGTGACTAGAAGCAAGGAATTGCATCAACTTATTTGGATAAGACAATAAGTATAATTAGTACTCCAATAAACTCACTAACCACTTATCACTTAATCAAAAAAATAAACCTTCACCACTCATCCAAGAAGCTTGCTTTTTGCATCACTAGAGCTCAAGACTACAAATATCAAGATGCGTACAATGTATCTAGCAATAAATGAAGAACTGGATCCCGTTCCTTTGGAATCATATTCCATAACTAATAACTTAGTTGATAATCATATGTGCTTACTTGATTGACTATATTCTTGATAAGAAATAATTCCTTTGGAATCATATTCCATAACTAATAACTTAGTTGATAATTGTATGTGCTTACTTGATTGACTATATTCTTGACAGGAAATAAGTAATGTTGAAGCTTGCTTATGAATGTTTTTTTCTTAAATATTTTGTTCTTCATATTGAGCATCTTGATTTACTAATATGCTTCCTTGTATAATAAGTAATTCACTAATTCACTAATTCACTAATATGCTTATTTTAAAGTTTAGCACTTTTTTAGGTATATGTTTGTTTGTCAAAATCAAACAAAGGTTTTTTGGAATCACAAGTTTAAGTAATGTAATTTCTATAGCATTAAAAAAAAAAATTTAAACAATGAAAAATTACACATTATTTTTTGCACTCCAAACTGAGTTTGCAAGTGAACAAATTTGATCCCTCGAAGCTCACGTTAGATCCCTACTTATGATGGATCTATGTTGCTGTATTTAAAATAATTTTTTATTAATGTTAAGCATAGCATTAGAATTATTAGTAGTATTGATGTTAAGCATAACATTTAATAATGACAATAATATTACCAATAATACAATTATTATTAGCATTAACAATGTTAAGTTATTAACAATGATACATTAATTATAGCATAAATACACTATTGATATGATTAATGTAATAATATTATTATATGTAACATGTTATTATAACATGTAATAATTCATTTTAATTTAATGTAATAATGTTTTTATACTATTATAATGTTGTTGTTAAAGTTATTAAATATATTAGTGGTATTATTAATATTACTATTATTAATAACATTTAGGTCATAGTATTAACATTAATAATAATAATGTTAAAGATAATATTGTTATCAATACATATAAGTAATGAGGAAGTAAATTAATACTAACAAACCATCATCATTATCACTCATATTAATAATAAGATTAACAATGTTCTATTATTAATATTATTTTATTAATTATAACACACACATACACTTAATATTTTTAATATAATAATATTTGTGTAAGGATCATATTGTTATTATTAATGTTAATATCATTAACAATAATAATGTTAGTATAAATAAACTTAAAAGTGTTATATTTTCTTAATATCCAACAAATTTATTTGTAATTTTCCAAGGGTAAAAATCTAGAAATATAAACAACAAATGTTCTAGAAACTTAAGTCACAAATGCACTGAGTTTTCTAACATGCACAAGAAAAGATAAATTAGAACACAAACACATCAATACATAAAAATACAGGATATACCTAGGACACCCAACTCCGGGAAACCTGCAACGTTGTGTGTATTCTAGTATTCTAATCTGCAGCAAAGGATTTTCATCTAAGAATTACAAGGGAAAAATTCCTAGTTTACCAGAAGTAAAATACTCGTCCACTCTTTAGCTAAATCAATTCCCTTCGTGGCTATTGGATGTACAAAATTCTTAAACAAACCAACAATTTGATCCACACATGCAAGCACACTTTCTCTCTCCTACATGCACATGTGAATGGACCTTTGCAGTTAGGTGTGGATGCTCGAATCTCACTTGATTTATTCTTTTCAAATGTTGAGGTCTACAATCTGCCAAAACTCTCGCTCTTCCTTCGCTTCGCTTTCACACCTACTTGTGCTCAACTGAATTGCCACCAACTCCCATGCACCTATGTCACAACTCTCTAATCTCACTGCCTGATTCACACCCTCATCTTCTAGTAAATTTTGTGGTTGTATCAAACATAAAATCTCTGCAAAGGTTGCTATGTGGTCCTTCTTGTACCCTTTCTTTCTCTTATTGAATTTAGCAGTATAATGCCCAAACTAGTGGCACGAGAAATACTTGATGTTGTTGTGATATTTGTTCTTATTTTCTCCCTTGGAACCCAACTCCCCACCAACATTACTCTTTTTATCCTTATACTTGGTCCCTCTCCGGCCTAAAGTGAAAATTTCTTGATCTTCCTTCCTTTTAACATGAGATGCAACTTGATTTTATCTACAAACCTCCCCTTGGAAATAGTAAACCCACAAATTTTTCCAATCTAGAAAGTTTTCTCAAGCACATATCTCAAATGTGAAGGCCTCCCATGATTTGGTGAAACCCAAAACAACAAAATTCACTAGTTCCATTTCTTGAACTGCCTCACCCCCATTAGACAACTTTTCCCTTACTTTGGGAAACTTGTTAAGGCAAGCAACCACTGAATCTAACTTAGACATTTTAATTCTCTTGAGCTTTTCATTCATTACCAGCTTTCTGGCCTCACTTGAACCTTTATAAAGAATTATTATTATAGTCCACATTTATTTGGATTTCTTCTTCCCAATTAGGTGAGGAATAATGTGGTCTTTGACTCCTTCAAGGATAGTAATTTTTTCCTCAGAATCCATTTCATTATGCTGAGCCAACTACTGAGGATCTATTGGTGTGGTTGGGATATTATCAACAAAATACCAAGCCCCTTATTCCTGCAGCACCACTTCTATCCTTTCATTCCACAAATGAAAGTTAGATGCATCATTAAATTGGTCTTCAAATATGAGACCCAGATATGCCATACTACCAAATTACATTCTTAAATACAAATCACACTAGTAGATTCAATGCACACTACTCAAAACCCTAACAACTAAATCGATATGATAACTTGCTTCCTATGAATCACATAATTTTCTCTTGAAGATGAAATATGTTCATGTTCCTCAATCAAAAACTAAGCTCTCATACCATTTTAGATTTCCTTAAAACTCGGTGAACTCATTTGTAATTTTCTAGAGGAAAAAACCAAGAGATATAAACTACTGATATCATGGAAACTTAAATCACAAACACACTAAGCTTTGTAAGATGCATAATGGAAGAAAAATCATAAGACAAATGTGACAACACATAACACAAGATATACCCAGGGAACACCAACTCTTGGGAGAACCTGTAACATTGTGTGTATTTTATTATTCTTTCGCAATAAAAATTTTTCTTTAGATAATTACAACAAGGGAAAAATTTCCAGTATGTCATAAGTGAAATACTCATCTACTCTCCAGCTAAATCGATTCCCTTCCTATGCACTAGATCTGTGAAATTCCTACACAAACCAACAATTCAACCAACCTTAGTCGTTTCTCTTGGAAAGAAATAAAAGCATCATTTTCAACCATATTCAATCATAGGCATTATATTCAACATTCCAAATTCAACAAGGGAATAGATGTTAATATAGTCATTAAAGTTAATATATAAGCTAAATAACGATTTGTGTTTATGTGATTATAGATAATTGAAAACAATTCTAGACCTACAAAAGTGTTCTTCAGCCATGGCATTGGGAATAACTCCCTTGAGTTACTGGTCATATCTTAAATGAGTGATTTAACATAGTAGTTAAGCTACTCTTCAGTATTGTATTTAAATTTTTTACACCATGACAATTGAGTGTTTGTGAGCTTTGCATCGTTTGTTTACATATGTACTATATAAGGTTAGACAATTATAACTACAATTTATTGGAATTTCAAAATAAGGCGTAATTAGAATCGTATTTTTCAAATTGTCATTTTATCATTAATGTGTGTTGAAAATCAATGTACCATAAAATTTCTAACTTTGATTGCGTGTTAATATTTTTTATTAATTTTATTTAAATTCTGGTAAATAATTATATGAAAATGTAATTTTGAATTATTGAAACTGTATGATTTTAATTAAAGAGAAGTTTTTGAAACAAAATTTAAAATATAAAAGTTAATTATTTAAGTTTTAAAAATTACAACTTTATCTATTATTATATAACAACATTCTAATAATTTTCCAAATTTCTTCTCTATTTAATTATTAATTATAAGAAAAATAAATAATGATGGACACTCTATTGGAAATTCACACATTAATCCTTTTCTTAATTATAGATTCCAATTATATGATTGGTATTGAAAGATGTTGACATATTCTCGTAATGTCCTATAGATGGATTCAGGGATTTTCAAATAATAACTTCCTTGTATATCTAAATATTATGCTTAAGCAATGTTTAAATCAAATATTAACTAAGTATAATGTAGATTATTGAAAATTAGATTTACATACATTGAAAAAAATACCTTGTAAAAGGTACATATCTTTGTAACCTGACATTGGAAAAGGTGCATATGGTTATGAAATGTTTGGCCATTTATCAAATGCCTATAAGTTCATGCACATTCCTCATTTCGCTGTGGTAGCTCATTCACACTCTTCACTGTAGTGCATAGTACAGTAACTACCTAGGGTTCCACCTTTGTTAGTCTCCTTGATGAAAGAGAAGATTTTCTTTATTCATCCACCTTAATGTTTTGTTGCATCTATGTATTTAATATGGTAGTTTTTTAATAAAGGGTATCGTTTACTATACTATATTTTTATAAAGACTTACAATGATTAACAATTAATGAGAATTATGAAACACCTATTCTAATTCACCTTTACTCGTCCTAGTGTCATGGTTATTAGCGTGGTTCCTGGACTTCCAAAACAAACTCATATTAGCATTCTCATCCATTGGTAGCATAAACAAATCCAAAAAAATGGAAAACCCATTCATGCCCCTTCATCAAAGCCCTGAATTCATTACTCTGTTTCAAATTCAATTCCTCTTTCACATATTCAGGTTCCTGGAGCATGATTTTAGATTTGGGTGGAGAACGTTAAGGTTTCTAGCATTGGTAACTCTAGCATTTATGGCTAGGGCTTGAGAAGTGGAGCAGTTGGTTAACTTCTCCTTGGGACTAAGCAAATAAACTTCTGCTTTACACTGAGTAGTGAAGCGCCAACGCTAGGATCTAGTGAAAACAATCGAATGATTTTGGTAAATTTTGGGATTCTGTCACAACAATGTAATGATTTCATATTCTTCTATTAGTAAGTTTTTTTGTCATTCTTTTATTAAATTCTCGTTAACAATTGTGCCCTTCTTTTAACTTAGGCAAGGATACTTTTATATAAATTATCTATCCATTCTAATCCATACTATGGATTTGTTTCATTTTATATAATGTGTTACATCGGAGATGTGAGAATTAGATTCTATAATAATTTGATTTTTTTTGTTCCAAATAATATGTATTATGAAATCTCTCATGATTGGAAGCAAGGAATTGCATCAACCTCTTTGGACGTGAGTGAAAGCAAGGAAATAGATCAACTTATTTTGAAATGACAATAAGTATAATCAGTACACCAAAGTATCTCACATAACACTTATCACTTAATGAAAAGAAAAAAACCAAGCATCAATGTTTTTGGCTCACACAAAAATCATGGTTTTTGACATCACCAAAGTTCATGACTTCATATACAAAGATGAATACAACTTAGCAAGCAATACATGTAGGATTTGTTCATGATAACCGTCTTCGAGCTCATCCCTTTGTAACCATATTATATAGCTAAATTTATAATTGTATGTGGTTACTTGATCGACTATATTCTTGAACCTTCCATGTGTATTTAAACATTGACTGTTGAGTTTCACCATTACAACCTCTTTTTTCATAAATTGAATTTATCCACTCTCTCAACCATTTTAACAAATTTAACAATGTATCTATCCATGAGAAAACATACAGCTTATTCTTGTTTCATGTGAAACATCTATTTATTTCCAAAGGAAACTAACTAAATCTTGCATGGAAATATAAACACATTTATTTTCCAAGAGATCAAACACATAACAATTATTATTTCATGCATGAACAAAAACACTTTCCTCTTACCAAAATATCTAGCCCAATAACTATACAAAATCTTCTCCCAAAAAAAAACTAATACCATAGCTAATCCTTTTAGTGGTGCAAACGCATATTATTCTTCCCAAAATAAGGCTGATACAATCAATATTATGTGATTGCTACTTCCGTTTCACCGGAAATCAAATACCAAAACTGTATTTTTCAATGCATGCAAGTGTATATGTTTCTCTAAAGATTCCTCCAAAATAATATTAACACAATAAAGAATATATTTACCAATTTCAAGGATATAATTCCATAATATATACAAGGACGTGCTTTTATTTTCTCTTCTTTTTGAAGAGTTCTAAAACAAAAAAAAAAAAATACTTCACTGTATACAAATATATATATTTATTTTCCAAGGATTATTAGTTTTCCAAAAGTTAGATAACTCACTAGCTATTATGCATGCAATACAAAATGTTTTCCTATCATTTCACACATCAAACAAATTTGTCATATTTCATCAAGAAATGGCATGAATAACAAGTCATTCTCAAATAAAACAACACATGGTATTTTATGGAAAGGTTTTATGTGAACTCTCTCTCAAAAATGTTACTCACATATTCATCTTGAGTAGATCAAATATACTAGGTATTATTCATATGCACATAAGCACATATTTGCTTTAAGAGTCCAATATTTCTCTTTAAAAATTTAATGCATATGTGCCATGAGAACATCCTTGATAATATTTTAAATGAAATAATTTAATTCCTTTTCAAGAATTACTAACATAATTATTATATTTTTGTGCATGTGAATAACTCACTTCTTTTCAATAAATATCAACATAATTGTTCTATTTTTGTGCATGTGAATAACCTATTTATTTTTAAGAAATATAAAACTCAACAGTTATTTATTTTTTCATGAAATTAATTTAATTCTTTTCAAGAAAATTAACGCAATATCTATCTCTGTATGTACATAACAACTATTCTTATTGTGCTTACAAATCAAATGACAACACTGTTTTTAATGTTTTAGTCATTAAATTTGGGAGTGGTTTACGAACAACTGGAAGAGAATTTTTGAAAACCAAACATAGTTTTTGTTGGAAATGGGTGCATTAGAGAAACCCTCTCTAAGTTTTTACACAGGTGTCACGGTTAGGAATATTCAAATGAATCTTTGAAGGCCATTTTTCCAGATGTAAATATTACATAATATTTCTATTTTTTCTATAAACTTTTGACACCATTTTCTAGAGGCTGCAAATGAATTTTTCAAATATGAAATATGTGTCTGGCGAGAAAGGTCTCATTTACAAACACATCTTTCTGTTTTTACACACCTATCAAAATCTCGGATATATGAAGACATATTTGGACCCTATTTTCTAATAAATCATGCAATTCACACAATTATTTATCCACAAAAATATTTTAAGAATTCAATGCACATGAAATATTTTAAGAATTGAATGACAAATAAACTTACTCCTACATGCATGGAAGTCCATGGATGTTTCCCCAAGAAAAGAATCTCAACTCTTTATCATATGAATTTTTTTCAAGGAAATAGATTTGATTCTTATTTCTTCATGCACCATATGCAAACACGGTAATCTTCAAATAACATAGTTACTTGTCTTTTAATGCATGCTTGGAATCCCATTTTAAGAGTTGAATGATAAAAACACTTACTCCTACATGCATGGAATTCCATGGATGTTTTCCCAAGAAAATAATCTCGTTTCTTTATCATATGAATTTTTTTCAAGTAAATAAATATGATTCTTATTTCTTCATGCACCACACACAAACACAACGATTTTCAAATAACATAGTTACTTGTCTTTTAATGCATGCTTGGAATCCATCCTTATTCTCTCTTCGCTTCATTCTACATTTATTATGTCATTAGTTCTCATATTTTCCCACAGGCTTACCATAAGTAGAATTGAGAAAATGCAACAGCTTTTCTAAATTCTAAAAGAATTCCATAGATCACCCATAAATCACTTCATAAATCAGATTTTTCGTAAATCCTAAAATCACTCCATAAATTATCCATAAGTTATTGTAAATATTTTGTTAATAAAAGAAATTATTATTTGAGGTAATTATGCACTCAGAAAAGAGACTCGAGATAAGATTGTCAATTCTTCACGATCAGAATCTTTAAAGATTCTAGATAAGATTAAGTGTGGGAGGTAAATTCCCTTAGAAACAGCTTAGCTAGAGAAAAATTCTAAGACTGGTTTCGTTTAAAGTATCATGGGTGAGAAAGGTCGGCTTTAAAAGTAAAAGCCTAGGAAAGAAAGCATTAAATCTTACGAAAGAGGGACGCCTCAGAATTGGAAACATTATCATGAAGAAGGGAATAAATAACCATTGAGGAGATCAACAAGAGGCTTTATATTATGGGAAAACAATCAAGCTCAGGGGAGAACTTGAGGTAGTTAGTGCTTGGGAGGACAATGTCTCCAGGTGCAGGTTTCTGTGCGGCTAATTTCTTAAAGTCTCTCATTTGGTTTATGATGATTTTAGATATAAATTAACTATTGTATATTACTATGTTGCGTATAATTATATATTAATAGTTTTAGTTTCCAATGCTGATGATGGATGGAAATTTACTTGTTGTAGATTAACATTTTTTGTATGAATATATGTTAATGACTATATATTGATATGCTGGTTATTGATTAAAACAAATTACTTTAGATTAAAATGTCGATGTGATTGTACATCAGGTACTGTAGAGCAACACCACTTTCACGCCATCCCCTCATCTAATATAATATGCTCAACATTCTAAGTATCGCAAGATGTTAAAAGTCAATATTTGCATTCACTACCATCTCATTGCGATCTAATTCAATTTTGTTTAATTATTTTAAGGGTATAAAAGTGATTTTTGAATTTCCTTCCAATTTGTTGTAATTGAAATTTTGGAAAGGATGTCTCCAAAGAAATATGAGCTTGGTCATCATTTCGACCATCGAAGAAGCAAGAGTGTACTTTAGAGGCGACAATATACGAGAAGGCGATGGAGGAGAAGCATCATAAGTGAATTGAGCATTTAGGGGAATTGGGAGGATTCGATGCCAATATGTTTCCACTGGTATCTCTTATTCTTTAATTTTAAATTTGATGGTGATGAGGTCAAACTTTTTCTAAAATTTAAAATGTATGAATCGATCTGTAAAATTTGAATTATCCTAATTTGCACAGGGTTGATAAACAAGGCCAACCAAAAAGATAGATTTATTAGAAATATAATGCTATAACTACTATTATTGAAGTACTAGTTATGTCATTTTGTACGCAGTAGAAGAAATACGGAGAAAAGAAGGATACAAAGAATGCCCACAGGGACAAGATTGAAGACGAGATTAGCTGGGGGCTTCACCTTCCATGAGAATCAAAGAACAAGGAAACTCTAAAAGAAGTAAAAGATCTTGACCTGTGACCCATAACTATTCTTTCTAAATAGTTCATTCTTTCACCAAACACATCGTCGATCCTCCTGATATTGCATTCAAATTTACTTGTTTGTTGTATCACTTTATCTTCCTCATAAGCATTTTGATGTGAATATTTAATAATATTGTGTTTCTTTTAGTAGTCTTTGTATTGAGCATCTTGATTTCAGTAGCACCATGTAAAATTTTAGAATATTTGGATTTAAAATGTAAACTGTGGATAAGCTAAATAACATATCAAAATTATGTTTTTGTTCATTGCATGGGAATAATCACATAGTTTAAATGAGTAATTTATCATATTAATTAAGGACGTATGTGTGTATATTTTGGAATAAGGTTTCTAGAATTTCAATTTGATTATCAATAATTATTAACAATTTAATTTAATTAGAAATAATTATTAAGTGAATGTTAGAGGCTTAATCTCAATTGAATATTCTAAAATATTTTTAGTGATATCAATAAATCAAAAGTTTAGATTTATTTTCAAAGTATTTATTTCATTTTTTGTTATTTTAATTAAATTAATTAACTAGAAAAAAAACATATGAATAAATGCCACATAGTTTATTAGGTATGTCCTATTGATAAGCCATGGTATTTTGACAAAGCCTATTTATATATTAAGAATCTCCATAGTAAAGTGACACTGAATCTGGATGGGAAGAATGGTGTGACATGGTTTTTTAAATGTATATATTTGAATTTGTTAAATAGAGGCCCAAGTGCTCCAACTCTCTACATTGTTCGTCAATGATAAAATGAAAAATGCTTTTAAATTTGTCGAATAATATAAAGGGTAAAAGCAATATGAAGAGGGTAATGGATCTTTCTAGCAATGTTAAGTCCATATATTAAGGTTTTTAATGTTAATAGATAAATGCAGAGATGGAAAAAGCATAGAAAAAATGAAAAAAGAACTATGCTCAGAGCAATTGTGAGAACAAAATATTGAAGAAAAAACATTCATAGAGAATTGCACCTCCTATATGAAGTGAACAGGACAGCTTCCTCAAAATTCATCACCGTCAATGATCACCAACCAAACGACAAGTGTTTCTGGTACATTATGTCATACACATAGGGACAATCGATTAGGTTGTCATGACTGATAGAGGGAGAGATGAGTAGGGTTAGTAAAATGCTCATCTTTGATAAAGTGGTCAAAGCTAACAAGCGAGAATGAACGAGGAATTACTAAGGAGGGAATATGAGAATAGAATTTGTGTTGTGATGCTATGTTATGAAGATTTTGGTATGTCTTCCAAGCCTTTATATCCTAAGTTTTTTTTTATTCTAACTATTCATATTTCCCTTATTTACATATTTTCAAAATATTCACCAAATCCCTAAGGATTAGGTGTCTAAAATACTTAATTTCTTTAGCTAATTTACATGAAAAATAATTAGATTATAT
>APFE030386920.1:398105-420679 GCA_000404065.3 Pinus taeda | reverse complement strand
GTGGCTAGCAAAAAGGGGATTGTAATTCTGGGCAGGGAAGACATAGGTAAAAGTAAAATGAAGGCCTGGTGAAGAGTGATTCACTATGGGATTATTGTTGTTGTTAACCCTGGTAGCAGAAGAATTTTGGGTAGAATTCGTGATGCATTGTGTGGTTTGGGTGAAATGGAATCCATTTCCCAAATCCACCCAACTAAGTAGCCAACAACAATGTCCTATGGTTGTGCGTGAGGTCGGCTCCTCCGATTGGCGGAGGCAAGAGCATATGAGTGGTGAGGGGGTGAAAGTGTTCTGGTCCATGCTCTCCATGTTTTAAAGCCCACTGTAGCTATCTTGATGTGAGCCCCAATGTGAATGAGCCTACATGTTGGCAGTGCCATGCCATAAATTGGCATGAGAGGAGACGTAAGTGGACATATCGCTATGCTGCCTGTCGTTCACCTATTTCGTTTGCATTAATGACCTACTAATCACCCGCATCTAGGTGAACCCCATCACTTTGTACCAGTTCCATGTATTATTGTAAATATGAAACATTGGTAATGATTTTACATGAACCTGTATGTAGATTTTGATCACTATCCACCCCCAAATTTTCCAGGAGATTTGCTACTTTGTTACCCTCTCTTCTGATGTGTTTGAAGGTTATTGCTCTGTTATTGTTTAGCCAATGTTCTATGAGCTCTAACCTTTCTGCTAGTCTCCAGTTCTTGCCCACTTTATGTGAAATTGTTCCCTGCAAAATTTGTTTGGCCATATTGATTAGGATCTGAGGGTCACCTTCATTGACTAAGGGGAGAAACTTTATTGTTGGGCTAAAAGAAATCCTTGCCATAGTCCCTCTAGCTCTACTGAATTGTTTGTATCCCATCCAATTGATCATAGAAAATGTAAGAGTGGCTTTCCCTTGTCATCCTGAAATATTCCTCCATAACCTGCTCTGCCTGGGTTTCCTTTGGATGCCCCATCAAATTTTAATTGTATCATATTATATGGCAGAGGAGTCCATTTGCTTTAGGGAATGTGTTGAGAAGAGGATCTCTTGAGTTTGGTTGTTACTTGATTCATTCACAGATTCCAATTCGTCCATATGTTTTGTTCTTGTGGAAGAGAAGGAAGGTCCTTGTCATTCCAAGTTTGGAGTGCTGAGGTTTCCTGAAGATTGGTACAAAAAGTGCTCCATAGAACTTCTAATGGAGTACACTGATCTTTAAAAATGTGGCGGTTCCTTTCTTTCCATATTGACCACATGAGAAGGCCTAGAATAATTTTCCACAAAGAGTTGAGCAATTTTCTTTTATACGGATTGGCAGTTCAGCTACGTATGGTGTTGGTAATGTCTTCTTTATCTCTTCCTTCTTTTTGACATCTGAAGGTAACTTTTTCCTAGAGTTTGTTTGCCAAATGACAATTGTGCATGAGGTGGTGAATATTTTCTTCCTGTTATTTACAGTTGGGACATATGGAGGGTCCCTGGAAACTCCTTTTCGTTAAATTCTCCCATGTAAGTAATTTTTTTTTTGCATATCAGCCAATGAAAAGTGGAAATCTTGGGCCAAATATTAGGTGATAATACCTTTTCCCATAGAGGATCCTTGACTCTTTGGTTTCCAATGATGAGTTTGTATGCCTCCTGAGTGTTAAATATACCTTTGGAGTTATATACCCATCTGATTTTATCCTTTTTGTCAGAGAATCAAACTTTTATGTTGTTCAACTCTCTATCTAAATCCTTTTGTGTCAATTCATTTCCTTGCCTCAGAATATGTGTTGAACTTTTCCATTATCTATAGTCTTGAATGAGGGTGGGCTTCGAGTGTTGGCTGACTATATCCATCTGATGCACTGGCCATTCTGGCACTTGGTGAGCTCCGATCAGGTCATTTAGTTTTGGTATTTGTTGCCATGAATCACCCCAGAAGCGTGCACTATTGCCATCCCTTATTTCCCAATTGTTGTGTTGTTGGATTATAGCTTTGTGCTGGTTGGCTGCATTCGAGATTAGAGGTCCTTTTTTCACTTGTGTGAGTCTAATTAATTCATCTGTTGGGAGAATTTTTTCATATTTGGCCATCCATAGGGTTTCCCAGGGTGTGTGCGGAGTAGAGATCCATTTCCACCATAGTTTTGCACCCATTATTCCATTGCTATGTTGAGGGTCTCTGAGTCTAGTGCCCCGTGATAGTTTGGGAAGGAAAACATTTGGCCATTTGACAAGTGCCCATTTTCTATCTTGTCCCGAGGAACCCCATAAAAAGTTCCACTACAAATTTTTTATTTTCCATATCACCCATTTTGGTGCTGCCAATACAAAAAAGCGTAAAGAGGCAAAGATTGTAGGACGGCTTTGATTAATATTAGGTGACTAGCCATGTTAAGTGCTCTAAATGTCCATGAGGAAAGTTGAGATTCAAATTTTTCTAGGAGCAGTTGCCATGAAGAATGCTTTAAGGCAGAGTCAGCCATGGAGGAACCAAGATATTTGGATGGGAGAGAGGCGACTGTGAATCCAAGAATACGAGCTATAGAAGACTGTGTTATGGGGGGGGTATGAACGAAAAAAATTGCGATTGAACAACATTAATGTTGGCTCCAGAGGTTTCATGGAATTCATTCAAAAGTGTTTTGAATCTGAGGGCTTCTTGAACTAAGGGATGTCCAAATAGCATATTATCATCCACAAATTTTTGATGTGTGAAAGTAGGGGTATTGGGGAATGAAATTCCTTTGAGTTGTCGTAAAAGTTGAGCATTTTTTATACTTCTTCCTAGCCCTTCCCCCATTAAGACGAAAATAAAGGGAGAAAGAGGATCCCCTTGGGGAATGCCTCTGGTGGGTTGAAAGGGGTTGGTGGGTATGCTATTGATGAGAATGGAAAACATAGTAGATGTTATCATACTCATGACCCATCAGATCCAAGGAGGAGAAAAGCCAAAAGTAGTTAACATCTTTCAGATAAAAGTCCAACTTAACGTATGAAAAGCTTTTGAGAGGTCAATTTTTAGAAGCATACCTACTTTTTTGAGATGTTTCAAGGAGTGTATGATCTCGTTGGTGAGAATGATGCCATCAATTATTTTCCTTCCTTCAACATATCCCAATTGTTACGGAAAGATTAGCATGGGTAACAAAGGCTTCAAGTGAGAGGCTATGACTTTAGAGATGATTTTGTATATAACATTACAGAAACTGATAGGACTGAATTTTTCCAGCGTGAGAGATTGCTCTTCTTTACGTATGAGAGCAATGAAGGTTGCATTCATAGCAGGAAGCATCTAGAGAAGGGTGCAGGACTCCTCAACTACCTTCCATAACTCTTCCTTAATGAGATCCTAGAAGTAATGGAAGAAGTTAGAGGTGTAGCCATCTGGGCCTGGTGCTTTTCCTTCCTTGAGTTGTCGCTTTTCCAATTCAACTTCTTATAGGGAGACCAATCTAAGGAGTAGTTGATTATGTTCTTTTGTTATAATTCTTGAGATGTTCTGAATAATCTTCTCTATACCTAGTTGTCGGTCGATTAGAGGTTCCTTATGCACTTTTTTGAAATGAGTAAGAAACTCTTGTGAAATATCCTCATGGGTTTCCAATCTCTCTCCTTGCTGATTTTGAATACGAGTAATTGTGTTGTGCATCCTTCTCTGTATGTTGGTGTGTTGAAAAATGTTGTGTTCTACTCTCCCTCCCTGAGCCACCTGATTCTAGATTTTTGTCTCCAAAGAATCTCCTCCTTCTTTTCTCTTTCTGTGATCTTACTTTTAAGGTGTTTTTCCTGCTTTAAGAGGGCTTTCGTTGTTCCTTCCATTATGATTGTCTACTAGATGCTTCTCATTTCCTGAGCTAAAGCTTTTTGAGCCTGAAATATATTGCCAAAGGTTAGTTGATTCTAGTGCTTTATATTCTATTTGAGATGTTTGAGTTTTTGTTAGAATTGAAACATTTTTTATCCTTCTGGAGGACTAAATCTTTGCCATGCCGATTGGACCCGATTGTTGAAGTCAGGATGTGGCAGCCAAAAGGCTTCAAAGTGAAATGGTCTTTGAATAGTGTTCCCAGGTCTTTCCCATTGAAGCATAATGGGCCAGTGATCTGATCCATCAAGGGGTAAGATAGATGCTGATAAATCTCCTCCAAGATGTATAGCATTATCTAAAAGTAGAAATCGATCAGGCCAGGATGCGATTCACTGGGCTCTAGTTCTTATATTGTTCCAAGTATGAATGCCATTGTTGAATGGCATGTCAATAAGCCAGTTTCTTTGTAAGAAATTCTTTAGATGAGTACTGTCATTGCCCAGTTTGTTCCTGCCTCCTCTTTTTTCTTCTAGTATGGTGATCATATTAAAGTTACCTCCTACGATCCACAACGGGTGTGTTTTGATGGAGTTGAGAAATGTTATTGTATTCAAGATTGCTAACTTGTTTGTTGCTTCTGGGGGAAGTATACATTGGTGAGGTGACCATGTATATTAGTCCCTAGTATATGAAAGGTGGCTTTAATGAAATGACGATTTATGTGGATGTTTGTGAGCGTGATGTCTCATTCATCCCATGCTATTGCCAATCCTCCCGAGGCTCCTTGAGCATCCACCGCTATTGTTTTACTACCTGGCCAGGCTTTAGAAATAGTTTGGCTCAGTGGTGATAGTGTTATACTTTGTTTCTTGCATGAAGAGAATTTGAAGTTTCTCTTGCTTTATCAAAATTTTTATCAGTCTGTGTTTCCCAGGGCTATTTAGCCCTCTTATATTCCAAGATGTGAGCTTCATAGTTCACTATTGGGGAGGGGACTTTAGTAATTTGTGAGCTTTTAATATCTACCCGATTCCACCAGCATTTCCCCAATGCAGATGGTTCTTTGTAGATCTATTTTTCTCCCTCTTTTTTGGTGTCTTTGGGAGTATTTTTCCCATCTCGGTGACTTCCTCGTTGGATTCCTAGATATCTTCGTTGACGTGCTCTAGAAAGAATGACTTCCAAGCTTTCCAACTATCTTTCTGGGATTTTGTCAAATTCCTTTTTCTTGTAAGCTTGCTCTAGGCCAAAGATGTCCACATCTCCTAGATCTATACTTTCAAGTTCTTCCTCCATGTGATTGGTTCCATCATTTTCCATTGAGAAGTTCATTTCATTAGTGGGTAATTGTTGAAAGATATCAATATCCATGCCATGAGGTTTCCAGATTGGAGTCATGGTGGGAGGGGAAGTGTTGGACTTATTGATGTGCGTGGGCTTTTGAGTGTGCCTTGGGATTGTGGGGATGATCTTAGAGGGAGATTTGGGAGATTCAGTGGTGGGCAAAGGCGATTCAAGGTTTGTTGATGCTGGATGGGCTAGAATGTCAAAATTGTTGCTTGTGGAGGGCATTGATGGATTGTCTGGAGGAGTTTTGGGTTGAGATGCAGGTTTTTTATGGTTCTTTTTTTGACTGTTTACCTTGGTGAAGCCTTCAGAATCAGGTTTCTCTGTGATGGTATAGGTTGTGGGCTTTACATTTAGTGGGTAGTCACAAAAGAGATGGTCATGGGCATGGAATTTTCTACATCTCAATGGAACACGTTCATAATCTATTGTTTGTACCCATTCAAAATCATCATGATATATACTTACTGTATCCAGAAGCGCCTTGCTCAGATGCATGTAGACACAAATGCGGGCATAGGATGTGTATCTTCTGAGTTCTGTCTCTTCCGCTACTTTTATGAACTCCCCCAAACCATTTCTGATGTCCTTCAAGGAATCTTCATCCCAGTATTCCAGCGGAAGGGAGTAGAGGCAAATCCATACTGGTGCCCAACTTTGATCCTATTTATCCAAGTTGAATCTATCGATCCAATATCTCAAGTAAAGGATAACAACATTGAAAAAGTAAGGTCCCCCATCTATTACTCTGTTCCTACCTTCGATGCAGTTAAAAATTGCCGTGAAGCAACCTTTTGGTCCTAGTTGCAGGGTGATATGCCCTTTAGGTTTCCATTTAGCTACAATCCATCCCTACAAGGCTTTCTCATGGGCTAGAAGCCGATAAATTTCCCTATTAATGCATGATCCTTCATGTATTGGATTTGGGTATTGATTCTTTGACTGGGTAGCTTGATCTTTGCTCTTATTGTTGCAACAGGTTTGCATGTTGTCGAGGTAGCTTTAGGAGCCTCATCAGTTCCTGCATTAGCCTCTTGTGTGTTTTGGTTCGTCTTCGTTTCTTCCTGGGTGTTTTGTTTGCCTCGGTTGGTCTATTTTTCCTGTTGTGTCTGTTCCAAATCTGTTGCTCCATCTAATATCTGCTGAGTTGGAGGTTCACTTGGCTTTAAAGGGGGAGGCTCTGATTCCCCCCCCCCCCCCCCCCCAATAGGTGCTCCATTACAAGTACCCTATTCAGCGCTTGATATTGTCGTTAGTGCTTGGAGTAGAGCTGTAGCAGGGGAGCAGTTGTCAGAGCGTGTCTATCATTGCAGAGTTTGTCGAAAATATAAGTCACCATTGTCGTTGCAGCCCGCTACAATCACCAATTGGCAATGTTTTTTAATTTTTGTTTTTTAAGTTTTGTTAAATTACAACTATATAATAAATAAATTTAAATATCTTAATAAATTTAATTAACTATTTTTAGTTATAATAAGTAGAATGTTCATAGGCACGGAAAAGAATCCAACATTTTTTTATCTACTTATCTTCAAATGTCACAATTATAGCTAATAACTTATATTTTTTGTTTGTTGAGTGGTCTAGGTTCATGAGAGATTACAGCACGCTTGACCTGTGGCTTTAGAAATCATGAACCAAGGGCATAAGCTCTCAAAATCACTCAGGGATTGTACTCGGCGTTGGCCACACCAACCCTTAACATGATTGGATTTTTTCCCACAAAGTTTTGAACATGTGAACTTCACATCACAAAGTGACTTAATAGTACACCACATCACCTTTAATTCTATGCACCATGGGCTATAGCTAATAAAATTTTAAATATGTATTAAAATTCAATATTTTTATTTTTCTCTTTTGTGTGATCATTATTTCATGCTAGAAGATTTATAATATTTCAATAAAATTTATTTTCTACTTCTATTATTTGTAGTAAATATAATCATTTTAAGCATAGAAAAGATTTTATCTTTTTAGTTTTTAACTACTTAACCTCAAAGAGAGAGGACTCTTCCCTATCATTCTTATGGACCTTAGGCCCTATATTAAGGACATAATAGACATTCATTATTAGTTAGTTTTTATGTTAAGAGGCTAGCTAGAAATTTTCTTGATCTCGTTTTATTATAATTGTACCCCTTTACTTTTATATATACTAAGGATACATTTTTTTTGGATCATCAAATATTGTCTCTTACATTGTATTCATTGTAAAATGAAGTTTCCCCCTTGAATAAGATAGCAATTATTAATTTTTCATCATTTTTAAGATGTAACGTTCATAACATTTGCTATCAAAACATGTGATCCGAGGGTGTTTCCACTTCTAATGTGTTATATATGATCTTTTGCTATAACATTTTTTTGGAATGCCTAAAAAAATAAAATTTTAATAATATAGAGAAGAAAGATAAACAAACATCTAATTGATTTTCTAGACCTTGTTTCAATATACTTTCATATATATGCTTTGAGGAAGTTATGGTTCGTCAATTCTCTTTAAATTTGCTTTGAACATGTCATTTTAACATTTTTCACTAGAACTATTTTCTTCGAATGTTTTAGATGGTGAATTTGGATCATATTAAGATGAGATCCTAGTGAACATATGACTCAAATTTAAAAGTTTTATTCGTTGTACTTTATGACATATAATCTATGAACATTAATGTTTGTGAAGGATATTGAAATATCTTTCAAACAAGTTAGCATGAAATTTTTGCTATAACATTTCTTTTTTATGCTTGAGATCATGAAATTTTGATTATATTGCAGAGATATATCTAAATAGACCTAGTTAAAATTTCATATTTTGGCTCTCTATATATTTGGAGATATATTCTATAGATTTTAGGATTTGTGAAGGACCTTAAAATTAGTTTTAATCAACTAAGATTCATATTATTATTATATCCTTTTTTCCCTGATATGTTCGACTATGAAATCTATAAATTTGAGGAGAAATTTTGAACAATCTCAAGTAAAAATTTGAAGATTATATTTGAGGAATTGGAGAATTCACAAACTAAATATTTTCTCTTTGAAGAGATAAAAATTAGCAAGATTTAGAAATGTTATCATAATTTTCACTTGCCACACCAAATTTGGTTAGACCTATGTAATTGTAGAGAACAAATATGAGAGTATTATATATCAAATTTTCATATTCATAAGGGCTCGAATGTTAGATATTGTTGGAAACCTTGAACACTACTTAGAGGCGGGGGATTCAATCACTAGTGTGACTTATGACCAATTTTTACCAATTTTTACCTTTTCATTTCAGAATCACTAATTCATGCATAAATTAGCCAGCAACACATTAGTAGATCAACGCAGAAGCATATAATCATGTGAGAAACATCCACAAGAAATAAACAACATGTAATCACTAAGACACAACCACTCAAATCATTCACACATGAGACACATGATATAAGGGGGAAACCCAAAGCGTAAAAACCATTGTCGATATATATTATTTGTCTTGATCTCTCTATTAATCTTGAATCTTATTTTACATCTAAAACACTCACCGCCGCTAGTGCTCAAGCCTCCACTCACAAAGGAATGTTATCCACCATTCACTAGGAAGCCAATACTTCCATAAACCATGCATTCCACCACCTTCACTAGTTTTCCATCCACCACAAAAAGGAAGCATCTACTCCTTAAGTGAGTTCTATAGCCTCTACTAGACGAAAGCCACTTGTTCATTAGCTAGCCACCACCCGCTTCCAATTATCTGCCTATAACAGTGAAGGCCCCAACATTCAAAACCTCATGGAAATCATTTCATCTATTTTAAAACTATGGCACGTACTCTATATACAACAAAAATGTGCCACTTTTCCTCAATTTTCAAATTAGACTCACAATGACTATTGTTAATAAATCAATAGGAAAACCCACTAACACATAACTCACTCTCCCTCACAACGACACACCATACTGAAGGAACAAACCCTTAAAACATTAGAAACATATGATCACCCTACAACTCAACTTGCAACAATATTCAACAGAATACTTTCAAACTATGGCTCTCATATAGTTAGCCATATCAAACTCCTTACATATAACTTAGTCAAATCCTCTCACTCCATTTCATGAGTTATGAAAACAATAAAACCTTATAGAAAGTATCTCCACCCCTTCAATCACAAATACATCAATCACATAAGTTTGTCATATGTGCATTGGAAGTCCATATAATACACCATTAGTTTCTATAATGAAAACACTATAATCCATAGATTTCTCCTACTAATCAACCTTTGCTACAACCATTGTGTAATTTATCCCAACCATCAGATCAAAGCCTGCCTCTACATATTCAGTCACTATTACTAGTCTCCTCATGCACCTTTGTGATCTATGCATACTCCTCTCTTTCCATTAGCCATTGTGTGTTTACATGTTTTAGGAGATCGACCTCTAACCTTTGCAGAAACCTTTGCTTGAAATTATGGACAAAATATAGCCTTCATTTGATCCATTTTGTCATATATTTAAATAAGTTGATGCTCTCACTCCACTACTAAAAGGATAAATACATTCACACCCTAATCATTGACCAAATCAATTATTCCAAGGGGATATTAAGTCAATTGAACCATCGAATCTAATACATGAGAAAATACCCTAGTTACTACCCCTAAAATTTACTTGCATGCACACAAAATGCAGTAGTTTCCACTCAAAAATAGTAACATAGGTTCTCCTTTGAGGAAGTGCATTATAAGACCACAAAATTCTAATCATTAGTGTTATGCAGTAGGTTATCCTCCTACTTCTAACGCCTCCGCACCCACATTTACCCACTTTCATCAGTCTTTCGGGGTAAACATGATCTGAGGTATGCTATGACATGATTCAACCTCCTAAGTATAGTTAAGGAAGTGAAATTGAAAACCTAAAACTTTACCAACCTTCCTCAGGAACTACAAGACCCATAAGAGCTAAACAAATACTCCAGGTGCCCAAAACCTGAGATAAATTTATTTTTATGATATGGACTCCCAATATTTTACATAAAAAGGTAAGCCAAGAATTTTAACCCTCTAGTGACAATTATAACCCTGCCTCCCAGTGACTGAAGTCTAGATTTCCCAGTTTTTGAGCATGTGACCCCAGAATCTGAGCCACATTTTGTTGGAAATAATACTGAGGGGTGGGGGTGAATCAGTATTATCAAATCTTTTCCAATAAACACTTGCAGATCTGACTAATGTAACTTGTATATACCTTCCAGATTTTAATGCAATTTATTCTTTAGATGTTAACCATTAATCTGTATGTCAGAACCATATAATAATAAACAGTAACAAGAAACATAGATAGTCACACCAAAGAACACTAGATATAAGGTGGAAACCCAATGTGGGTGAAAACCACCTGCTGCAATATATCTCTATCTTCTTTCAATTAGAAACCTCTTTTTACAATGATTTTTTACTAGTGCAGTCTTTTACCAGTACACAAGCTGCAACTTGCAGAGAGCTACAACCCTCTCTCGTTTTCCAGCTTCTCCTGGAAGGGAGCTACAACCCCATTAGCTCTTTTTCTAGCTAAGATACTAGTACATAGGTGTTGACCTACAGAAGGCTACTACCTTCTCTTTCTTCCAGTGACCATGTTTCATAAATTTTCAAACTGGATCCAAAACATCAAGTACATGTGCATCACCCAATCTCCTTTAAACAAATAACTTCTCAGAATGTAGTAACCAGAAAATAACGCCAGTAACCATACATCAATTTAAACCTAGATCTCTGCAGAAACATATAAAATACAGCTAAAATATATTTCAGGAAAGGTCTGCAACTTCACCGAAGGAAACCTGCGGATATCTGCACTTCTTCTGTGACGAGTCTGCGCAACTCCACACCTGCACTGTCCATTGTTCAGCACAACTCCACACTTGCTCCGCCGATTCAACTATGTCTCACCAACTGATTATCAGAAATTCAAATCTTGCTCTTCTTAATATTTTCCAACTCAACTGTAATTAGCCAAATGATCTCCTTTCCTTTTTATAGGTTAGGCCTCACTCAAAACCATGGACCAAAAGCATTGAGAAACAATACCAGGGACCCAATACTTGGGTTCAACTCTTTTGGATGCAATACCACGAACCAAAACCATAGGATCAAAAATTTTCAGACTAATACCATGAACCAACCATAAGATTTCCCATGTGTGTGCCCTTTTCTCTGCATGAAAGTGCGTGAACATTTCTCTGCATGAAAGTGCATGAACATTTCTCTGTATGAAAGGAACTTTTCTTTTGATGAAAGTGTGTGAAATTTTCTCTGCATGAAAGGAACTTTTCTCTGCATGAAAGTGCGTGAACTTTTCTCTGTATGAAAGGAAATTTTCTCTGCATGAAAGGAGCTTTTCTCTTCATGAAAGTGTGTGAACTTTTCTCTCCACTATAATTTATCATCTAATATGAGTGGGTTGCCATCAAGTACAACATATGTATCATAATGGCAACAATCGCCCCCTTTGGACTTGATGGAAACAACAACCAATCACGCTCCCCCTTTGACATCAAGGGAAAAGGGGCAGACTACCATACTCCCCCTGAGTACCTGCTGAAAACTCTGAACGAGCTCCCCCTTTGTATATGCTGTGTGCTGAAATGCTATCTGCAAAATGATGTTCTACAAGAAAGAAAATGACTCCATACATTATAAGTAACCTTCCTTTCATCAGGACTCATACATACATCCATATCCAATACACAATATAGACAAAACTCATTCATCCTAGCCATAGTGGGGAAACGAAAATAGGTTGTTGCATGACCTTGAAATGAAAAGAAGTACATGACATAGAGACAAGAACAACTATCAATAGAATCAACCTTCAGACCAGCACACATTGATCTACTCCACCAGAAAACTCTTGAGAAATCAAATCAAGAACTTCTAAGATAATGCCCACAATGCATCATTAGAAGAATATATGCTCCCCTTGAACCTGTGCCAGATGATCTCTGATAGACCCATTCAACCCACATATACCGGCAAATGTACGTGTATCCATCTGCATACAACAGACAAGATTCAACAGTAGGATGATGCATCAACAACCCCCAGCTTATTTATGAGGTATCCAAATGTCTCCCTGGGCAATGGTTTGGTGAGTATATCAACAACTTGTTCCTTGGAGGGAACATACTCTAATTTAACTTTTTGTTCGAGCACTTGTTCCTGAAGAAAATCATATTTGATAGGTATGTGCTTGGTCTTTGAATGCATGACTGGATTCTTTGAAATGCTGATTGCACTTGTATTGTCACATAAGATGGCGATAGGTAGAGTACAAGTGATTTGATAATCCTGCAAGGTTTCCATCATCCAAAGGATTTGGGTGCAACAAGATGCAGCAGCCACATATTCTGCTTCAGCTGTAGATAATTCAATGGAACTCTGTTTCTTGCTGAACCAAGATACTAATCTGGAACCCATAAAGAATGCACCACCACTAGTGCTTTTTCTGTCATCCATGCTTCCAGTCCAAACTGCATCTATATAAGCATGAGGAGTGAGATTCGCATCTCTAGGATACCATAGGCCATAGTTTTGAGTTCCTTGAAGATACTTGAAAATTCTCTTTACTGTTTGAAGATGAGTTTCCTTAGGATTTGCCTAAAATCTTCCAACCATTCCTACTGCATGCATGATGTCTGGTCGGGTACCTGTTAAATAAACAAGACTTCCAATCATGGATCTATAGGTTGGTTGATGCACTGCTGCTAATTCATCATTTGCACTGAGGCTGCATCCTGTGACCATAGGAGAACATACTGGTTTCGAATCTTCCATGCCATACTTCTTTAAGATCTACTTGAGGTACTTGGTTTGAGATAAAAATGTACTGCCTTTATTTTGTTGGATTTGTAAACCAAGAAAATATGTCAGTTCTCGAAGCAAAGACATTTCGAATTCCTTCTGCATCACCAAGGCAAAGTTTTGACTCATAGATCTTCATTGTTGCCAAATATGATATCATCTACATACACAACAAGTATTAGCAATTTGTTATTTTAAATTTTTATATAAATATTGATATCTGCTGATCCTTTTGGAAAACCTTGTTGATGAAGGTATTTGTCGAGGTGATAGTACCAAGCCCTTGGACCCTGTTTGAGACCATAAAGAGCCTTCTTTAGTCTGCATAAAAGATTTGGATCATTACCAAGGATGAATCCATCTGGCTACTCAATGTACACTTCTTCTTCTAAGTCTCCATTCAAAAAGGCTGATTTTACATCCATTTGAAATAATTTGAACTTCTAAAAGCCAGAGAGAGCAAGGAACATTCTGATGGCCTCAAGTCTAGCAACGGGAGCAAAAGTTTCTTCAAAGTCTATTCCTTCTTGTTGAGCATACCCTTTACAAACAAGTCTGGCCTTATTTCTAATGACTCCCCCATTTTCATTCAACTTGTTTTTGAAGATCCATTTTGTCCCTATGACATTCTTATCTTTTGGTCTAGGAACCAACTCCCAAGTGTTATTCTTTTCGATCTGCTCAAGTTCTTCATCCATTGCCTTGACCCAGCATTCATCTTTGCATGCCTCTCTTACATTTTTTGCTTTAGTGGATGAAAGTAATGACAAATAGCTTGAAGCTTCTGCAATTGTTTTTCTTGTTTGTATTCCTACCTCTTTTTGCCCCAAAATTTGAGATTCTGGATGATTCTTCTGAACGTACCTCGATGGAGTCTTTTCTTCTATCCTTATTTTTTCTTCAAGCTCCTCATGGGTTTATTCTTCATAGGTTTCTTATTCATCATGAATCTGATTTGATTTGGATGGATAGTCCTCATCATCTTCAAAATCTTCAGATCTTACCTGCCTAGGAGTGTTTTCTTCTTCATAAACCACTACATCAATACTTTCAACAATTTTTCCAAGCCTTTTATTATAACACTTGTAAGCTTTGCTATGGGGAGAATAACCAAGGAGAATTCCTTCATCTGCTCTAGGTTCAAACTTGACAAGATGTTCATCAGTATTTTTGATATAGCATTTGCTTCCAAAATTTTTGAAATATTTTACCGAAGGAGTCTCACCACACCAGAGCTCATGAGGGGTTTGAGTGTTGTTCAACCCTACGTTTGTTTTGTTGAGAATAACAACCACAACAAATGTAGATTCACCCTAGAAAGTTGCGGGAGTTCCAAATTCATCAAGCATAGCATGAGCCATTTGTTGAATCATTCTATTCATCCTTTCCGCTACTCTATTTTGTTGAGGAGTCCTGGCTGTAGAGAATTTTCTTATTATTCCATGTTCTTCAAAAAAATCGAAAAATTCATTCAAGGTAAATTCTCCTCCTCAATCAGACCTGAGGCATTTGATTCTGTGATCTAATTCATTCTCATCCAAAGCTTTGAAAGATTTGTATGTTTCAAAGGCTTCATCTTTGTGCTTCATAAGTCCTATCCAAACCATCCTTGAATAGTTGTCAATGAATAATATAAAGTATTCTTCTCCTAGAGGTGACCTTTTCCTAGATGGACCACATACATCAGTATGGACAAGTTCAAGTGGCTTGCTACCTAATCCTTCCTTCTTAGGGAAGTTAGTTCTTGTTTGCTTACCAAACTGACATGATTTACATATTGTATTATCTGGAATTTTTATGTCTGGAAGACCCCGAACTACCTGATATTTGCATGGTTTCTTATTTTCGAGAAGCTTAGATGCCCAATCTCTGGTGCCATAGCCAGTGTTCATCATTCTTGCTTAGATAGCATTGATGTTGTCCTTCTTTGAATATGTACAAATTATTTGGAGTTATTGTGCCTTTGATCACTGTTTTTCCTGTATCAAGATCACGAACCCTACATCCATTTGATCGAAATATTACCTCTGTTCCTTGATTGCACATCTGACTGACACTCAATAGATTATGCTTTAAACCATCAACATACATAACATTTCTTGCTTTGACCTTTTCTTTTAAAAGAACAGAACCTTTACCTTTTATGAGTGCAGGGGTGTCATTTCCAAATGAGACCTTCTTCTCCTTCTCCAAGGCACTATATGACTGAAGTTTTTCTTTATTACCTGTCATATGTTTCGAACATCCATTGTTGATGTACCATTGATTTTCCTGCCCTTCCACATATAAGGCTATACCACATCTTTCTGGTTGTGATTCTTTCATTCTCCATGTTTTGATATTTGAGGCTTGCTCCTTCTGAGTTGTCTGCCGAAACCTACTCCTGCATTCAGAATCTTCATGACCAAAATTATTACAAATAGAACATTCTATTTCATTTTCAAGAGCATAAAACTTATTGTAGGTACTTTTCATGATCCCAGTCATACTCCTTTGTTTTTGAGTTTCTCTAGTCATGATAGTTTTGTAGGCAACACACTGAGCTGCTTTGTGTCCAAAGTTGTGACAAGAGAAACATTGACCATTGAAGAAATTCCTGCAATTATCAACCCTGCAGATTGAATGATTGTAGTTTTCATTGACATCCATTCTTGAGGCAAATTGAGAATGATTTACCTGCGGTCTGTTGTAGCTTTTGTTTATCCTTGAAGAAAATTGCCCCTGATTTACTTGGTGATCTCTATTCATTCTTGAAGGAAAATGTCCCTGATTTACCTGGTGAGTAACATTGTGCCTTTGTTGTCAATTGTCAATTTGTTCACTTCTCCTTGTTGCATCAATATAACTTTTAGAGGTGGATGGCTTCTGTGCTTGAGATGCTTCTTCGTTATATCCCTATCCTGTTTTGATTAGTGGAGAACGCTGCACTTTGATAATCTCATCTAATGTTTCAGATCCTTTAACAAATCTAAGATTAAGAGCTTTAGTTTTCTCAATCTCTTTTCTAAGTCCCACTATTTCACATTCTACCTTTTCATGATGTTTTTCACTTTCAGCCAGTTGGAATTGTAGAGTATCAATAATCATATTTTTCTCTTCTAAACAAATTTTGAGTTTAGACATCTCTTCATAAAGACCTTCTTCATCTATAGCATCCATGAAATCATCATCTTCAAAAGCCATTAAAATTCTATAATTATTACCTCGTTCATCTTCATCACTATTTGAGATTCCATCACTGTCTTCATGTGTGTAGTAGCTTTTCTCACTTACATTCTGTTTGTTGTTCCATCTAATAGGTTCCTTACCTTTGTCAAGCTTATCTTTATGAGGACACTTGGCAGCATAGTGACTGACTCTTCCACAAGCAAAGCATTTGAAGGGTAACTTACCTCTGAATCTTCCAACACCCCATTGAAGGTTCTTGAAAAAATTTGATTCTTCCTCTCCTTCTGACATATGTCCTGACTCATAGTAATCTCCTTTGCCTAAAGCCTTCAATGCATCTTCTCTCCTGTCTGATGGTCCTCCTTTCATGATTTCATAAGCGGTTAGAATTTCGTGTAGCTGTGACATGGTAATTTTCTATAGATTCTCCTTTTCTTCAATTGCATAAACTTTTGATTCAAACTTAGGAGATAAATATCTTAGAACCTTTTCAACCACAACAACCTCTTTTATTTCTTCACCCAAGTTTTTCATACAATTAACAATCTCATCTATTCATAGGAAATAGTTAGCCACACTTTCATCATTTTACATTCTGAGATTTTCATACTGAATTCTGAGGGTTTGAAGTTTTGCTCGTTTTACCTGTTCATCTCCTTCATAGCTCAGAACAATCTTGTCCCATATTTCTTTTGCGGTTTTATACTGCATAACCTTGACAAATCCTGACTGAGATACACATCCTAATAGAGTATTGACACCCTTTGCATTTGTTTCAAACTGCTTCTTCTCAGCTGGATTTGTGGGAGTTGCTGATGGAAACGTGTACCCTGTATCTATGATATTCCAGACTTCTGTACCAAGAGATTGAAGATAGGCAGTAACTCTTACCTTCCAATAGACGAAATTGGTCCCATCAAAAATTGGTGGCCTGATCGATGCTTCTCTCTCGTAGTTGCTCATGATGATAGATCTTCCTTCAAGTGATCAAGCTTCTTCTGAAGGACCTGCTCTGATACCAATTGCTGGAAATAATACTATGGGGGGGTGAATCAGTATTATCAAATCTTTTCCAATAAACACTTGCAAATATGACTAATGTAACTTGTATATACCTTCAAGATTTTAATGTAATTTATTCTTTACATGTTAATGGTTAATCGGTATGTCAGAACCATATAATAATAAAAAGTAACAAGAAACATAGAAAGTCACACCAAAGAACACCAGATATAAGGTGGAAACCCAATGTGGGTGAAAACCACCTGCTGCAATATGTCTCTATCTTCTTTCAATTAGGAACTTCTTTTTATAATGATTTTGTAATGGTGCAGTCTTTTGCCAGTACGTAGGCTACAACCTGTAGAGACCTACAACCCTCTCTCGTTTTCCAGCTTCTCCTGGAAGGGAGCTACAACCCTCTTATCTCTTGTACCAGCTAAGATACTAGTACGTAGGTGCTGACCTACAGAAGGCTACTACCTTCTCTTTCTTCCAGGGACCACGTTTCATAAATTTTCAAACTGGATCCAAAACATCAAGTACATGTGCATCACCCAATCTCCTCTAGACAAATAACTTCTCAGAATGCAGTAACTAGAAAATAACACCAGTAACCAGACATCAATTTAACCCGAGATCTCTACAGAAACATATAAAAGACAGCTGAAATATATTTAAGGAAAGGTCTGCAACTTCACTAAAGGAAACTTGCGGATATCTGCACTTTTGCCATGACGAGTCTGCGCAACTCCACACCTGCACTGTCTGTCGCCGAAGGCTCGCTCTTCATTGCAGAGGGCTTTCTTTATCATAATGAATAGCTTAGGTATGCTCGTATTAATGCAGAGTTTCTAATAACTACTCGCTACTATTCAGTGCACCTCTGCACCTGCTCCGCCAATTCAACTATGTCTTGTTATCACTCAGGTTGTTCCTTGCCTCATGTAGGGAATACGGCCGAGGTAACCACTAACCAATCTTTTAGCTGCATGTCCTAGCCTACCTGCAACCAGAGAGGGCTCTCTCTTTGTAATTTAGCTTTGTTTGGGAGTATTTTAGGCTAGTTATGATGAACAGGTTTTGGTTGGATGGTGATTTCAAACAGAGTTGGGATGCAAGTAAAAAACATTTATTCCATTGGGCAATGGAGTCACTGAAAGTGTAATTGTTGAAAGTGTTTCTTGGTGAAATGGTAATGCTACAGAGTAGGATAGGCAACCTAGGAACAATTTTCAAATCTGGAAATGATGGAATGAAGTCAGGGAATGAAAAGCAATCAAGAATCTTTCACTATACTGGTAGAGGGAAAGTGTATGAATATTATGCAGGAGCAATTAAGGATTCCTGAACAGTATTCAAGATGAAGGAATTAGTGAAAACATGAGCAGTTAAGAATTCATATTTATGAATAATCCAGAAGAAAATATGATTAATAGCAGAGATTGAACACAGGGTGCATTTAAACAAATCCTATGCTATTCTTCTTCTCTATTATCAAGGTTATGAAACATACATGGAATTTATGAATATAGAGAACATGAAACGCAGTTTAGTATAACTTATTGTTCCATAGAATGACACAGGAATTATGTAGCAGGTCCCAGAACATCTAATCAACCTTCAGATGATTCAAAAATAGTGAACTTCAACAGCAATTTTTATTAATACAGTCTAATATTTTACAGTGCAGTATAGAAATAAAATCACCAACCCTAAATACATTCTGTGGGGAGGTATATATACAAAAATGAGATATAAAATATCTATTTGATGAGTCTTCACGCAATAAATTTCATCACCAACCCTTCAAGGAAGTAGATGAAGGAAATAATTGCTACAGTAATTTTGGTATGCTAGCTATCTATTTTGTCAGAGAAATTTGACTTTTGGGACCAACTGAGTCGGCTGAGGCTACGCCTTTAATTTTCCATTCTATGGACTTGCTGTCCTGGTGCTTTGCTGAGTCACTGCTCTGAATTCCATCTGCCTGTTGTCTTTATACTTTGTTTGGTGCCTGTGTACTCAATTTTGCTGACCTGTAGCCGAACAAAAAACTGAAGCTGAAAAAAGAGGAAAAAAACCAAAATTACCTGGGCAAAATTTCCAGCGTTGCTTGCCACCAATCATCTGGAGGTAGTTGATGTCTTATTTTCTTTATGATTTTTTCATTAGCCTCTGTGTATCTATAAAACTTGGGTGGGACCTCAAACAGATGATTGATTTCATGCTCAATGTAAAACAGGTTTTCTAATTTATCATAAAGAGATTGTCCAGAGGGAGGTCCTGCTTCTTCTGAGGTGCTCGAGGATGCTGTAATCTGATTGGAAACATAATTATTAATTCTGATAGTATATTGCTCACAGGATAGTAGTTTTCGAGCACTAGTCAATAGGCTGGGTAATCCTCTGGTCTGCAATGCTATCATCTTTATCTTGAAGTCATTTATTTCTGCCTGTATTTCCTGGCACTTTCTCTCTAGAGTTTGCACAAAATTTCTCAAGGTCAACACCTTTTTTGTTGTCAGAATAGTATCTATCCTGCTATTGATGTCTAATGCTGCCAACTCCTCTTTGGTATGAGTGTTCAGGAAATGAATCATTTTATTGGCTTGCTCGGGCATATTTCCCAATGCTGCTCTAGCCCTCTGAATTTCAAATTGAGCTAGGCCTATCAACTCTATTTGCTCATGTATGGCCTAAATTGATCGCCATTAGTCAGTGATTGCTTGGCCAATCTTGGCCCATAAATTTTTTCTGATTTCAGCTAGAGTCTTGTCTAAAGTAAGCTCTTTCTCTAAGGCCTTTATTTTGTTGTCCAAGGCTTTTATTTCTCTTTGTTTCTCAGCCACTGTCATTTTGGACTTGTCATAGCTTTCCTCTAGTTTGGCCAACTTCTCTTTGGCCTCTTTCACCTCTGCGACCTGACCTTCTAACTCTTTGACCACTTTCATCATCTCTTCCATACTCATGCTAGATCCTAGTCCTGTTGTTGCTGTTGTAGCATTTGTGGTTGATGTAGTCGTTGTGGATGCTCAAATGACAGGAGGGATTGTTGCTGCTTGTGTGGGAGGAACAGTGACCATAGTTGGGTCTGTTTGAGGGGGCTGGGAGGTCGACTCTCCCTACTTGCTTTGCAATGCTCTCTCCAACTCTTCCTCCATATGTATTATTCTTTGATTCATCCTCATGAGCAGATCCATGGTATCATCAGCTTCATTTTCTTGCACAAGCTTTGCAGTTTGGTGGTTGATAGTTGCAGGCAGCTTCACTTGTTTTCTGAGTGCAGCAATATCATCTTCTTTCTTCTTCATAAGGGCCTTGATGCAATTGGGATCCTTAGGATCATGTCCTAGATCCACAATAATTTCCTCCGATGTCTTTATTCGGTTATCTTTGGCTGAGGAAGACATTCTCTCCAAATCCAATTGAGTATTTGTATTTTTCAATGATTCCTTTAATTGATGTGCCAGCATAGCCTTGTCTTCTAGAGTGGCATAGACCATTTCACCTGTTTGCTTATGTAGCTCTATTTGGTCCATTGGGTGTATGTCCTTGGAGAGGACTTCCAGGTTTATCTTTATGTAATCTGCAGTTGTTTTGGGCTGTGGAACTTTAGGCTTAAAATGAGTTAGAATCATCTTTTCCTCCTTGATGTCATATGATTCCATCAACCGTTGTTGTTTCGAGGGTGTTGCTTTGAGGAATTGATCATACAACTATATTCTCAATATCTCATTCTGGGCCTTGATTTCCATGAAAGTTCCTTTAATGCCAGATGGTTGTTTACTGTGCTATCTAGAGGAAGACACCTTTGTACTATGCTTGATGCCTTGCTCCTGCTGGAATGAGATGGTAGCTGTTTGCTGGGTTGTTTCTCTCTCCCTTCTCGGACTCTCTATGATTTCTTCACTAATTTCTTCTTCAACCTGAGGGTCAACTCTCTATCTTTTGGCTTCTGGTTGCTGTGTTGTCCCACTTGGAGGTGTGGTTTCTTCCTTGTCCCACTTCTTACCTCTTTCCTCATTAAGCGGAGTTTGTAAGGCTAGAAGCTGTGATGCCTCAGCCTACTGTGGAGGGGCTTGCCCTTGACTCTGCCCCTTGGAGGTGGTAGGTTGTTCTGTAAATATTTCTTGCTTGACATCCATCACTTATTTTCCATTTGTTGTACCTGTTGCTGATGTAGATGTTTCTTGGGTAACTTGTGAAGCTACAACAGTGGATGTGCCCTCTCCAACTTTGTGTGGCAGTTTGAATGTTACTTTCTGAAAAGAATCCAAGTCAAGAGTTTTTTCTAAATCTTTGACATTTTGCTCCATTATTTCTTCTTGAGTGAGTTCTTCAATTAATGTTCCTGGCACCCACTCATCTTGATTAGCATATTTCACAAACAGTGGGATTTTACAATGTTCATATGCTCTCAGCCTATATTTTATTTTTCTGGCACTGATAAAGCCATCGGGGTCATAAGGGACCCACTAGAAACTCCTTTTTAGCTTGAGTTTCTGCCCTAGTATTTGATCAGCATCTTGCCAACCTTCTTTCTTGTTCATAATAAAGGGGCCTAGATGGTCTTTGAATTTCAAGTGAGCTTTCTTCTTCGCACTATGAAAATGAGTGAGATCTGAATTGATGAGTTGCCTATAATATTCCAAGGCAAATAGTCTCATGGATACATATCTTGGGAGCCTGTAGGGACAGAGCTCACAGCCATAGATCCTAATGACAGTGTGATTTTGGTAGAGATACCAATCACCTATTTTGTAGTTCTTGGACAACTGCAATATCTTCTGCATGTCATATGATAATCTAGGAGGAGGAGTTCTTTTCAAGAGACAGGAGACAGGGTAAACAAATTGGTCAATGAACTCACATTAAGAGTAGGGAGAGTTTTGGACCTGATGGAAGACTGATGACCAAAAGATAACAGACCTTCTTTCACCCTTTGCATCCAACTTCTTGATGGGACATTGGAAGCAATCTGACTGATAATACATGAACAAATGATAGATATATGATGAGTATTTGAAGACTCCCTCCCTATCCAGATTTACTAGTTGGTCATGTATTTTATTGGCAATGAACTTGGCATAGCTGTACTTGACAGCAGGGGGTTGTCCTAGGCTATATGCAGACAATAGAACCAACACTATTTCATCAATGTGCTCACTTGTTTTGAAACCTAGTACAAAGGATATCATATCTACAAGTATCTTGCCTACTTCATTGAAATTGACATATAAGAAAGGAGGTGGCTCTGTAGGCTGGCAGTCTGCTCTCATGAATGTCTTGGCAATTCTGGCAATCTCAGAGCTGGAGAGTTTGGGGCCTTCATCCAATAGGTATTTCATAGAAAAAGGGACCAAAAGCTGAGTCTGCTTGAAATTTAGCATTTGGTTAATGGA